>JAMKCH010021245.1:0-21620 GCA_023653785.1 Ophioderma brevispina | reverse complement strand
GCAATTCTGCCAACAAAACCCCATGGAAATACAGATTTAACAGGTTCCAGTCCAATTTTTACTGTATATTTTACAACTTCAATGTAATATATTTTTAACAAACTGTAATTTTTACATATATGCACTGTAAAAATTTATGGATAGACCTACTAAATTTAGGTGGTTCGCCAGTTGCATTTTTTTTAATTCTCAAAATTACATCTCTTAATAACTCGCATAATGTTTTTAAGTGTTTTGATTAAATTAATTTTGTAGTATACTATAATTTTTATGGTAATTGTTGGCAGAATTGCCTATTTCCCTTCAAATTTACAATCATTTTTTTACATGCGGTGGATGATTTATTATGTTAATTAATTTTTGCTCCACTCCAGTAGTAAATTGGTGTCGTGTTAAACCTGCAGGTAAAAATATGCTTTTTTCTTCCCAAAAAATGTCACATGATGCATTTTTCCATCGATATATATGGAACACATGAAAAAGCTTGTTCAAATGAGTACAAACAAACCTAGTGTTATATGGCCTCCATTTTTCTGATAACTTTTTAAAATCTTTTTTCTCATTTATTTGAGAAACCGATTTCTCACACACGGAAAAGCACTTTGTTATTATAAAAGAGAGAAAGTAATACCACTATTTGTTTGCTAAGTGCAAACCTGTTTAGATTGACAATAGTGGAAGTGGGATTCCCCCAAGGATCTAACTTAGAAACTTGTTTCTGTTTTGAGATCAAAACCATTGCAGAACCTAGGGAATTCCCCACCTAAGTTATATATGGAAAGTGATGTGATTCAAGGTGTATTGTTTAATTTTGCATAGCTGTTTGTAAGTCTTTTTTAGACTGGGATCTTTGTGAAGTCCAGTATATATTTGAGATTTGAGTAGTCTCGCCGTCAGCAGATGCCATCCGCTATGCATTATGGTTATAGCTAGTTTTAATCTACAATAATGTAGATATTGCTCCACCAGGCCAGGATTTATTATTTTTAATTCCATGTGGGCAGAGTTGCTGTAATATTCTACTGTCCATCTTTGAAGCCGAAAGTGCTGGAATCAAATAGGATTCCAATTGTTGGACAGATAGAATCGTGGTGATTATCTTGCCTAGATATAACTGTGGATTATTTCGTCGAGGGACTTAATTTGTCCTTGTCGTCTTGAACTCTGGACAAACGTTATCTTCCGATCTCAGGACTGAGAAGATTCCCATGGAATATACTACCTAAGAGTTAAATATGTGACTTTGCATACTCTCTTTTTGGAGTCTATCGCTGTGGGACATATCATCGTTGAGTAGCTGCAACGCCTTCAACATAGGATACTAGAACTCTTTATAAGTAATAATTTATAAAATGTGTATTATATGTAATTTTGTTTTGGACATAACCAAATTCTTGAACAAATCAAGTAAGATCATTAAAACTGTTATTATAGATAATTTAGATCATTTTGTGCACAATGCCATTAATTGTGTTTGAAAGTTATTTCTGACCTTAGAGACGTTACGAGACGTTCATACCACTATTCTTATATCAGCATTTTTTGTACTGACTAAATCCACTCTCCTATGTGTTATATTACCGAATCTACCAGGCATTGAAAGAATTAAAACAAGCAGCAAATAAAAACAAAGGAATTGTAGTAAAGATCAATTTTCCATGTAAGATTCTGATAACTAATTCCAAATTTGATCCTTCCATTGTAACCCCAATCTGTTTTATCAACTGACTGTTTGATTTCTGAGGAGAATGATCCCTGGAGGTCAATTTTATCTGAAATATAATAAAATGGTGACAAAATACCGGAATATGCAAATGAGTAGTAAAATAGACCCACACTATTAACCTGGAAGTTGTTATTTTTGACAATGTTTGAAGAGTGGTCTTCATGCAAGGTTGTTGATAGTTAAACATTGCTAGAAGTATCATGATGAAAGCAAAGCTATTATATTAACTTATGCAAAGGCCAAGGAAAGGGTGAGGGGGAGGGAGAAGAAAGAGGGGAAGGGGGGAGGCACCTTGTTTTCTCTCTCTGTTCTCTCTAAATTTTGGCGTGTACCCAATTTGGAATTTTTCAAATAATCAAAACTCTTTATAATAAATTTAAGAGAGTGCACTTTAAAATCTGTTGGAATTCAGTGTAAAGCCTACTAATTATTGCGTTTTGCGTGTTGACGCCTCGCTAAATTAATCATAAAATAATCCAGTATTGTTATGTTTTTACTGGCATGGATATGCTAATATAACTTGCAAGTGGTTGGTTGGAAATCCATGTGCATTAAGAGAAAAACAGTACATTTTATCCGATTCTGGAATTTCTATGTGCATATAAACATTATGACTTTGGATAAAAAACCTTTTTCTACATGCTTCCCAGATATCAAAGGACAATATTGTGCACCATGACCTGTAAAGTTGGACCGTAAACATGAATGCTATGATTGCTTTGTTTATCTGCTATTGGTGGAAATTACACTACGCTGTTTTATAGTGTACATTTTTAAAGTTCCTTTTTTCAACTATTTTGATTCCTTTCACTAATTAAATTAGTTTAATGGAATGGCACACTTATCCATGATTGAAAGCTAAATCTAAGAAATTTTTCCAATTTTTTTATTCTATGCATTATTCATTCCTTATCCCTTTAGGTCTATAGTTAATGAGTAATTCTTTCCTGGCATACAGTGAGCATGTTGGCCATGGTCTGGAGAATGCCTCGTAAGGGAGAAAGGTTAAAAATATCCAAGAAGAAAAATAGAAAACTCATCTATTGTTCTTCTTTTTTTTAGTGAAAAATGGCTGCATGATTTCCACATTTGGCTGTAGGATTCCATTTTTATTGTAATTTGGGCTGCTTATTGACGTGTGATTTTTTTAAAACTAACCCTAAATCACAGACATTAGCACTATATTTTTCTGGAACCAAAGAATTCTAATACAGATCGTATTCTCAGGATTAATGATACCAATTCTAAGTAAGATCAATATCTTCAGTTATATGATTACCAATTCCAAATTGATCCTGTCATTGTATCTTCAATCTGATTCTTTGTATTAGTCCATTTGTGTTGTGTGTGTTGTGGGGGAGAAACTTTTGCTCTTTTTTTTGCTGATGACTGAACACTCTAAAGATGTAAAAATAGAAAAGAATTGCACAAAATTTGATTTAAAGGTGCTTGTTTTGTTTATGAAATTTTGTTATCTACTTGATATGAGGGTCTGGCACTTGCATATACACCCAATCGGCGGTATTGAGTTAGAAGCAAAAATGCATATTGCAAAGCCCATTCAATACTGTTGCTAATAGTGATGGTTAACCACTAAAACGATCTTGGGAATGAAGTGAATTTGGGCCTCAATTTAAAGGACGAACAACAAGATAAATATGGTATTTTATTTAAGATCAAAAATCGATACTACTTCCGGTAAACAGGGCTCATGATAGATGGGTCGGCATACATTTTCTACACATTTTCTGCCATTGGCTATGCATTTTAAGATTGTTAGCAATTTTTATCGGTCGCGTAGCGACAGTATATATTACTTTTAACTTGGCTTTTGGGGCCGTTTTTGTTCGCGGATGTCCGTAAATATCGGACGATTTCGGCCGGTGAAAATGGACGTGCAAATTACGGTTATGTGGTGTTTTGCCCCTAGAAATTGTGGTGTAATTCTTTAGCTTGAAGTTTTTTTGGGTAAAACAACGGTGTTTTTGGTAAAATTTGTTTGCTTTTATTTATGTAAGTTTGGTTGTGTGGATTTGAAGTATGTACGAGATCAGCTATCATTGCTTTAAAGAAGTATCTGAAAAATGCGCTTCTAGAGTGCGGATTTTGCTTAAAATCGCGTTACGTGTGTGAAAAATAATGTGCTGCCAAAAAAAGGAAATTAGGATGGTTGGTTCCCCTCGGGGCGATTTGTAACGCAGGTAGTTGGGGTAAGTACAATGTGTTCTACTAGCGGGGTAGTCCAAGGTTGCATGACTAGGACACTCCATTGCTTGTGGTCGGTCCAGGGTTGACGTGTCGAGCTAAAATAGCGGGGGTTACTGGAAGAGCTTTTTGACAAAACCGTTCCAGTCTTTTAGTGTTCGTGGGAAAAAGAGTTGGCGGAGTGTGCAAGATTGGTGGTGTACGATTTGAGTGTGGTTATGTCCTCTTCTTGCCCTGTCGGTCTTGGGTGGAATGTAGTTCTGGGAGATGTCAAGTTCATCATGTTGGATTTTATAGAGGACAAACGGTGAATTTTTTCTGGTTCTTGTAGACTTAGCAGCGAGGGTGGATGATTTCGGTAACACTAGCTTCACGGGTGAAATCCCCAGTAGTGAATCGGGCTACTCTCCTTTGGACTTTTTCAAGGGGATGTTATGTCCTTTGCTTGGTAAGGATCCCAGGCCGCTATTACATATTCGAGATGGGGTCAAACAAGAGTATGTAGAGCCTTTCTTGATATTACATAGATGCATGATGGAAGTTTCTGTGGAGCAAAACCCAAGGATTTAGAGTTTGATGCGCATATTGGGCTTGCTTGTTATTTTTAGAATTTTTATTGTTTGGGTAACAGGGTTTTTTTTCGCATATGACATCACAAAGTCATTAAATATAGGGGCCTAAAGCAAACAAAAGAAATTAACACAAATAAAAATGATTAAAATAGCAAATGGAATAAAAAGCAAAAATCAGTTACAAATAAAAAATAAAAACGAAAATAATAATAAACAGAGGAGAATATAATAACAAATAATTAAAAATAAAACCAAATAAAATCCGTGTACACTGTTTAGAATATTCATTAAAAATAAAATTGTTTAAATCTAAAAAGAACTAATAACATAAAAATATAATACAGACATTTATATAGCGCCTTCCCCGGAAAAGGAATAGAAATATAAAATGAATAAAATTTTTTTTTAATAATTTTTAAAAAATCAGTACAAAATAAATGATAAAGAACAACGACAAAAATATAACTTGTCGACAAATAAAAGCCACAATGGTAAGAAAAATAAAAATAAACGGGGGGATAATAAAAAAATATTAAAAATAATAAAATCAAACGCCGTATAACAAAAAAGTATTAATAATATAAATCGTTAAAATGAAAATAAACTTAAATAATTAACATAACAAAAAAAGATGACCTAACATAAGTAAATAAAAAAAAACAATAAACACAAATACAATTAAAAAACCAAAAATTTTGAAAAATACATCATCGAAATGAAAATATAATAGCAATAAAAATCAACTAAATTATTAATAAAGTAAATCGTTTAAATAAAAAATTGAAATAACAAATTAAGATGACTAATAGGTACAATAAAAAAACTAAATAATAATAAGAAATGAAAACACAGATACAATTACATAAAACACAAATAAACACGATGATAAAATATAACATTATAAATTAAAAATCAAATAAACAAACAAACGAAAGGAATTTTCGCGAATGAAATGCATTATTGTAAACCGTGGCGTCTATTCCAAGCAATGTCAAGAAAACTTACAGCTTCAATTCTGGGACATCCTTTCACCTTACCAAAACTTTGCATGTGTCTATATATCAGACCAAACTAGAGTTCTACCACCAACAGCTACAACCGCACCACTGTAGAGTCTCTTACCATCAAGATTTTTTTCAAGTGACATCTGCATCTGGAACACCACTACCAGCTTTTACTGGGTTCGCTCAGTCACTGGAGATTTCCGGATCGCCTGAAGACACTCAACTCGCTAGCTAGCCACACAGACCTTCTTTTTACGTGCACCAGTTTTTTCCTGCACACTTTGTTGATCTCTGTTCCTGAGACCAAGCACCATTTTGCACCTAGAACAACAATCTTACTACTGAGTGATGTAATGATTGGAAGATAGATAAGATCGATGCAGTCAACAGTCAACACCTAAAAAGACTTGCAAGTCGCTGAATATGCAGCACGGAATTCATATTGACATCAATTCAAAACCAATTCTTAACAACATGCAGGAAAACGTCTGCTTCAAATTCAACATACAAATTCAGCCAACCTCAGTTAACAAATGGCTCAGAACGACCGATAAGGTTCTGAACAGAAGGCATCACAACCACGCCAACATGGAACCCACTGGCCAACCCACAATTACCAGCATCCCCCGATACCTAACCAGTCCCCAAAATAACCAGAAAACCCTGAAAATCGGGAAAGCCGAGAACCGCGAAATTCTAGTTACATACGTCTACTATAAACATGATCAAAGCAAGACTGTTGCAAAAATTGCTACACAAATATAAATCCTTAGCATGAGCCCTGGGGTAAATCAGGGTCCCAAAAGACGATCGGAACACGCACACTTTAAGAGCTATTGCTGGGCAGTTCTGAGACATTGGGCCTAGTACAAGAGGGGCTGAGAAGCATTCCATTTAAATGAAAGTAGGAACACAATGTTAGAATTTAGAAATGGAGTAGTGTATGCAGTGGCGGCTGCCAGACCTCTTTTTGTGGGGCGGGGGAGGGCAAAGGGAAATTTTTTGGGGAAAAAGTGAAATTGGGGGGGGGTGGGGGGGGCAATTCACCACGGCAAAGTATCAATATTTGGAGAATTGTTGGCCAAAGTTGATGATTTTCCCCAAAATTGGTGATTTTTGGCCCCAAATCGCCAATTTTTGCCAAAAATCCTCATTTTTCTTTGGCTGGGGGGGGGGGGGTAGGGGAAGGCAAACGGGGGAAACAGAAAAAAAAATTCCCCACCCAATGGCCACCGCCACTGAGTGTATGCAGTGCAGCAGTGCTGTATGCCATGGCATTGAATAAAGGACGAGTACTTAGTTATGATGATCCAAATGATAATTCATTTTAGTCATTAGCAGGTAGCTATACATTTGTAAATTGCTCATAGAAACTACCATAAAGCACGTCCTTGTTCAGAGGTTGGCAATTAGCTGATGTGATTCGTATAAAACAACTTAAAAGCAAAAAACTATGCAAAAGCTGATTGGGTTAATGATTACTTTGTTTTTTTTGTGTTTGATAGTGGGAAATTTTTGCGGAGGGGGGGGTAATTTTCATGCTTTTCGCGTTCATGCCGCTAACCGGGATTTTTACAACACTCGGAAAATGTTATTGTTACATTTATTTAATATGTTGAAACTTGAATGCAAGACCCTATAAAATTCACTGAAATGTCCAAAACTGGTAAAAATCGCAAAACAAATAACCCCGCGAAAATATCCTGCTATACAGTATTCTAAATTGTTTCATTCCATTAGTTATTTTCAGTGACAGATGTCAACTTTTTTAACGGCTCAAAAATGATGGTGGTGATATTTTTGGTTCGACAGTTTACAGTTTCTCTGTCTTATATTGTAAAAGGAAAAAAAGTGAGAGAAAAAATGGTGGTGAGCTTGTTTCACTGCACGATTTGGGATTGGAAATGTTCATGCAATAAACTCGCCTGTATTTACCAGTTGGTTACTATTCTGGACACCCAAGCCAGTAAGGTTTTGATTTTTTTCTGGGTTTGTGATTTCCAGGGGCAGTTCCCGCCAATTGAACTTGGTGCATAGAGATTTGCTTTTTGGATGACAGACCGGTGAAATATTGGATGGGTGCCACCAAAACAACAAAATCACAACAAGATTGGGGGTAATACTATGAAGTCAATGTAAAGTTTGATCATATTTTTAATTCCAGAGGTGGTTTGCCCACATTAGAGTTCGCACATTTCTCTCAGAATGTGTCTAGGATTCACTTCTTGCAAATTGAAGTATTTATGTGGATGACACAAGATGTAGTAGAAGACAAAGCTGAGGAGGGGAATTAAAGCTTAGAAATCAATTGCTGGCAAGATATGGCCCTGATTGACCTAGAGGCGTTGCATTATTGTGATCCAGGCTTTTGTGTTGGAAATAAACACAGCTAGAACCAATAACAGCATTGTTATGAAAAGAACATAAAATGCACTAGCAGTTGCAAGGAAACTACAGGATCATAACAACTCTGAGAAATCTTGGGGAGGATCAGTTTC
Source organism: Ophioderma brevispina (assembly GCA_023653785.1). Taxonomy (NCBI): domain Eukaryota; kingdom Metazoa; phylum Echinodermata; class Ophiuroidea; order Amphilepidida; family Ophiodermatidae; genus Ophioderma; species Ophioderma brevispina. The sequence goes on along the minus strand of JAMKCH010021245.1, from coordinate 13,615 downwards.
TACAACTCAGCTGGGGAATGAGTTGTAGAAAATGATCCTCCCCAGACTTCAAAGAGTTGTTATGATCCTGTAGTTTCCTTGCAACTGCTAGTGCACTTTTAAGCTCTTGAAAACAATGCTGTTATGGGTTCTAGCTGTGTTATTTCCAACACAAAAGCCTGGATCACAATAAGGCAGCCTCTGAGGTCAAATCAGGGCCACTATCTTGCCAAGCAGCATTAGCATTTTCTAAGCTTCTTTCCCCTCCTCAGCTTTTCTTCTGAACTACATCTTGTGTACATCCACATAAAGACTTCAATTTGCAAGAAGCGGAAAATCCTAGACACATAGCTGAGAGAAATGGCTGCAGAACTCTAATGTGGGCAATACCACCTCTGGAGAGTAAAAAATATGATCAAAACTTTTACATTGACTTCATAGATACCACAATCTTGTTTGTGATTTTGTTGTTTGGGGTGGCACACCGCCAATATTTCACAGGGGTCTGTCATCCAAAAAGCAAATCTCTATGCACCAAGTTCAATTGGCGGGAACTGCCCCTGGAAAAAACAGCCCAAGAAAAAATCAAAACCTTACTGCTTGGGGTGTCCAGAATAGTATACCAATGGTAAATACAGGCGGGTTTATGCAATGAACATTTTCCAAATCCAAAATCGTGCAGTGAAACAAGCTCACCACCATTTTTTCTCTCATTTTTTTCCTTTACAATATAAAGGACAGAGAAACTGCTAAACTGTCGAAACCAAAAATATCACCACCAGCAATTTTGAGCAGGTTAAAAGTTTAAAAAATCTTGGCAATGAAAAATACTAATAGGAATGGAAACAATTTAAAACTACTGTTATAGTCAGGATATTTTCGCGGGGTTTAATTTTTTTGCGAATTTTACCAGTTTGGACATTTCAGTGAATTTATATTCTTGCATTCACGTTTAAACATATTAACGTAAATGTAAAAATAACATTTTCGAGGGGTTTTAAAAAATAACGGTTAGCGCATGAACGCGAAAAGAATGAAACTTACCCACCCCCCTCCGCAAACCTTCCCATATACAGTTAGATCAGTAACCATCAACATTTTGATAGTTTGCTTTTAAGTTGTTTGTTATAATCACATCAGGCTTAATGCCAACCTCGGAAACAAGGAGTGGCTTTATGGTAGTTTCTATGAGCAATTTACAAATGTAGAGCTAACCTGACTAATGAATAAAATTGAATTATAATCTTGATCAATCAAAAATAAGTGACGCCTTCCTTTATCAAATTGCATGGCCAGTCCCACAGGAACTCTGCAACTGCATACACTCAGTGGCGGTGCCATGGCGGGGGGGCAATTTTTTTTCTTTCCCCCTAGTTGCTGCCACCTACCCCCCCCCCCCAGCCGAAAAGAAAAATGAGGGATTTTTGGCAAAATTTGGCGATTTGGGGGCCAAAAATCACCAAATTTTGGAAAAATCAGCAACTTTTGGCCAAAATTCTACAAATATTGATACTTGCCGGGGTGAAGTGCCCCCCCCCCCCCGAAGTTCACTTTTTCCCAAAAAAATTTCACTTTGCCCCTCCCCCCCCCAAAAAAAAGAGGTCTGGCGCCGCCACTGCATACACTACTCCATTTCTAAATTCTAAACTTGATTCCTAGCTTTCATTTAAATGACTTTGTTATGGTCTCACAGCCCCCTCCTTGTACTAGGCCAATGTCTCAGAAACTGCCAGCATAGCTCTTAAAGGTTGCGTGTTCGATCGTCTTTGGGACCCTGATTTACCCGGCAGGGCTCATGCTAAGGATTTATATTGTTGTAGCAATTTTTGCAACAGCTCTTGCTTGATCATGTTGATAGTGCAAACGTATAGGGAACTAGATTTTAGCGGTTCTCGGCTTTCTAGGTTCAGGTTTTGCTGGTTAGCTGGGGACTGGTTGGGGGAGGAGGCTGGTAAATTGGGGTTGACAGGGGTTCATGTTGGCGGTGTTGTGATGCTTTTCCTGTTCAGAAACCTTATCGGTCGCTCGAGGCCATTTGTTATCCGAGGTTGGCTGGAATTGTATGTTGAATTGAAGCAGACGTTTCCTGCAAGTTGTTAGATTGTTTGAATGGATTGTCAAATATGACTCCGTGGCTGCATATTCAGGCGATTGCAAGTTTTTTTAGGTTTGACTTTGACTGCATCTATCTTATATATCTTCCAATCATTACATAACTCAGTAGTAGAGATGTTGTTCTAGGTGCAAAAGGGTGCTTGGTCACAGGACAGAGATCACAAAGTGTGTGCAGGAAGAAAAAGACTGGTGAACGTAAAAGAGGTCTGGTGGCTAGCTAGAGGAGGGTGAGTGGCTTCAGGCGACTTCCGAAAAATCTCCAGGGGAATGAGCTGAACCCAGTAAAGCTGGTAGGGGTGTTCCAGATGTAGATGTCACTTGGAAAAAAAAATCTGGATTTGATTGGTAAGAAGATAATTCTACAGTGGTGTGTTGTTGAGCTGTTGTGGTAGACTCTAGTTGTCTGATATATAGACACATGCAAAGGTTGTAAGGTGAAAGGAGTCAGAATTGAAGCTGTAATTTCTGACAATGCTTGGAATATGACCGCCCGGGTTTACAATAATGCAATTTCATTGCGAACAATTCCTTTCGTTTGTTTGTTATTTGATTTTAATTTCATGTAATATTTTATTCAAGTGTTTATTTGTTTTATGTATGTATAGTGTTATGTCTTATTTATAATTTAGTGTTATGTCCCTATTTAGTCATTTTATTGTTGATTCAATTTTTTATTGTAACGATTTACTTTATAAGAATAGTGTGATTTATTTCTATTATATTTTCCATTTCGATATGTATTTATTCAAAAATTTTTGGTTTTTAATGTATTTGTGTTTATTGTTTTTTTTATTTTACTTATTTAGTCATCTTTATGTTGTTAAGTGTTAATATTTAAGTTTATTTATGTTAACTATTATATTATTAATTTTTTTGTATACGGCTTTGATTTTTATTAATTTAAAAGATTTTTATTATCCCCCCGTTTATTTTTATTTCTTACCAAATTGCTGTTATTTGTCAAAAGTTATTATTGTCGTTTCTTTATCATTTATGTTTTTTTTAATTTCACAAATTTAATTTCATGCATGCATGTTATTTGATTGATTTATTTAATATTTCTATTCCTTTTCGGGGAGCGTGGAAGGCGCTAATAAATGTCTGTATTATATTTTTTTATGTTATTATTTCTTTTTATATTTAACAATTTATTTTAGATATTCTAGGACTAGTGTACACGGATTTATTGGTTTTATTTTTTAAATTATTGTATCAGTATATTCTCATAATGTTTATTATTATTTTTCGTTTTTATTTTTAATTTGTACTGGATTTTTTCTTTATTTCATTCAATTTGCTATTTTAGTCATTTTTATTGGTGTTAATTTATTTGGTTATTGCTTTAGGCCTATCTGTATGACTTTTGGAGGTCACTATGCGAAAAAAAAAAATCTGTTTACACCCAAACAATCAAAATTTCTTAAAAAATAACAAGCAAAGCCAATATGCTGCATCAAAGCTTCTAAATCAGTGGGTTTTCATTTCAGAGAAACTTCCATCATGCATCTTTAATACAAAGAAGAAAAGGCTCTACCATACCTCTTGTTTATTCAGGACCATCTCGAATATATGGAAAGCGAGCCTGGGATCCTCTACCAAGCAAAAGGAATAAACATCTTGAAAAGTCCAAAAGGAGAGGCAGGACCGATCACTACTGGGATTTCACCAGTGAAGCTAGGTACCGAATGCTAATCCACCCTCGGCTGGTTAAGTCTACAAGAACGCAGCAAAAAAATTCATCGTTTGTCTCTATAAAATCCCAACATGATGAACTTGACATCTCCAAAGAAAATAAAATTCCACCAGACCGACAGGGCAAGAAGGAGGACATAACCAGCAACTCAAAATCACACCACAATCTTGCATCCACTCGCCACCAACTCATTTTTCCCACGAACAATTAAAAGATGGGAACTGTTTAAAAAAGATATTCCAGTAACCCCCCGTATTTAGCTCGGACACGTCAAAGCCGGGACACGACCACAAGCCCCAATGGAGTGTCTAGTCCGAGCAACCTTGGACTAACCGCTATTTATACCACAGGTACTACCCAACTACCTGCGTTACAAATCGCCGAGGGGAAACAACCAGCACTAATTTCCTTTTTTGGCCAAGCAACATTTATTTTAAATACACGTATACGCGATTTTAAGCAAAATGGCTCTCTAGAAAGCGCAATTTCAGATACTTCTTCAAGCAGTGATAGCTGATTTCGTACATACTTCAAAATCCCGTAAACAAACCCAAACTTTCCATTTAAAAAAAGCAAACAAATTTTACAAAAAAACACGTTTTTACCCCAAAAAAACTCAAGCTAAAGAATTACACAACAATTTCTAGGGGGCAAAAACACCAGACCATAACAGTAAATTTGCAGTACATTTTAACCGGCCGAAATCGTCCGACATTTTACGGACATCCGCGAACAAAAAAACGGCCCCAAAAATGGCCCCAAGTAAAAGTAATATACTGTCGCTACCGCGACCGATTAAAAAATGCCTAAACAATTTAAAATTGCATAGCAAATGCAGAACGGAAGGAAAATGTGTAGCAAACTCTATGCTAACATGCTATCATGGCCCGTTTACCGGAAGTGTATCGATTTGATATTAAATAAAAGACCATATTTATCTTGTTGTCGTCCTTAATTTGAGCCAAATTCACTTCATTCCCAAGATCGTTTTAGGGGTTTTAACCATCAAATTAGCACCAGTATTAATTAGGGCTTTGGCCATATGCGTTTTTGCTTCTAACATCAATACCGCAAGATTGGGTGTATAGGCACGTGCCAGACTCTCATATCAAGTAGAGAACAAAATTACATAAATCAGTTAACAAGCACCTTTAAATACATTTGTGCAATTCTTTTCTAGTTTACGTATAGCTGTAGAGTGTTCCAGTCATCAGCAAAAAAGAGCAAAGTTTCTCCCACCACAACACACACACACACAAAGATGGGACTAATACCAAAGACATCAGATTGAGATACAATGCAGGATCAATTTGAATTGGTAATCATATATCTGAGAATATTGATATTATAGAATTGTTTAATCATATAATCGGAGAATCCTGATCGTATTAGCATTCTTTGGTGCCAGAATATTAGTGCATTTCTGATTTGAAGGTTGAGTTTTTAAAAAAATGCAACGACAATAAGCAGCCCAATTACAATAAAAATGGAAATCCCTACAGCCAAATGGAAATCATTGCAGCCATTTTTCACTAAAAAAAAGAAAGAAAAAAGAGATTAGTTTTTATTTTTCTCTTGGATATTTTAACCTTTCTCCCTTACGAGCATTCTACACACCACGCCATGGCCAAACATGCTCATGTATGCCAGTAAGAGAATTTATCATTACTAATTAGACTAAAGGGATAAGGAATGATAATGACATGAGATAAAAAAATTGGAAAATTTATTAGATTAGCTTATAAATCGGGATAAGTGTGAAAAATTCCATAAATAATTTAATGTAGGGAAAGGAATCACAAAAATAGTTGTGAAAAAGGAAGCATTTAAAAATGTACACTAAACAGCGGATTGTAATTCCACCAATACAGAATACACAGCAAATCATAGCATTCATGTTCGGTCAAACTGTAAGGTAATGGTGCACAATATTGGACTTGATATCTGGGAAGCATGAGAAAAGGTTTTCTTATCCACAAGAAGAATGTTTATATGCACATAGAAATTCCAGAATCGGATATTTTATAACATGTACTGTTGTTCTATTAATGCAATGGATTACAAGCCAACCACTTGCAAGTATATTCGCATATCATCCAGTAAAAACATAACATTACATGATTATTTTATGATTATGTCGCAGGCGTCAACCACGAAAACCGCAATAAGTAGTCGGCTTTACACATGAATTCCAAACAGATTTTAAAGTTGCACTCTCTTTAAATTGTATTATAAAGAGTTTGATTTTATTTGAAAAAATTCTAAATGGGTACACTCCACAAAATTAAAAAGAAAAAAAAAAATGAAAAAAAGACGGATGAGAACTAACATAAATGCAATGGGGACTTGCATAAGTAATATAATAGCTTTGCTTTCATCCAAATTGATACTCTAGCAATGTTAAACTATCAAAACAACCTTGCATGAAGACCAGCTCTTCAAACTTGTCAAAAATTAACACTTCCAGGTTTACTAGTGTGGGTATATTTTACTCCTCATGTTGGCCTATTCAGGTTATTTTGTCACCATTTTAATTATATTCAGATAAAATTGACCTCCGGATAAATTCTAATACAAGAAAGTCAAAAACATCAAGTTGATAAACAGATTGGTTTACAATGGGAAGGTCAATTTGGAATTAGTTATCAGAATCTTACATGGGGAAAATTGATCTTCTTACAATTCCTTTGTTATTGCTGCTTGTTTTAATTCTTTCAATCCTGTAGATCTGTAATATAACACATAGGAGAGTGGATTTTAGTCGCTTACAAAATGCTGATCTAAGACTAGTGTTATGACGTCTTGTAGACGTTAGAGGTCAGAATACCTGTCACACCAATAATGAGTCCTTGTCACAAATGATCTCAATTATATATAATAAACAGTTTTAATGATCTTTAACTTGCTTTGGTTTCAAGATTTGTAGTTCCCAAAACAAAATTCCATATATTCCACATTTACGATTATTATACTAAAAGATTCGAGTAATCCTATGTTTAAGGCGTTGCAGTTCAACGATGATATGTCCCCACATCGAGACTCCAAAATGACAGTAATGCAAAGTTCAAATAATTGTAACTCTTCAGTTAGTATATTCCATGGGAATCTTCTCATGGCCCTGAAGAATAACTTTTGTCAGCAGTTCAAGACGACAAGGATTAAATTAAATCCCTCGACGACATAATCCACAGTACATCATCCAAGATAATCACCACATATATCTATCTGTCCACAATTGGAATCCTCTTTTGATTCCCAGCACTTTCGGCTTCAAAGATGACAGTAGAATAAGTACAGGCACTCTGCTCACATGGAATTAAAATATAATAAATCCTGGCACTGGTGGAGCATAACATTAGCCAAATTATTGTAAGATAAAACTAGCTATAACCATACTGCTAAGCTGATTGCAACTGCTGACGGCGAGAAACTACTCAAATCTCAAATATATACTGACTTCACAAAGATCCCAGTCTAAAAATAGACATTACAACAGCATCATGCCTAAACTCTAACCTGAATCAATCACTTTCCATTATATTAACTTGTGGGGGAATTCCTAGGTTCTGCATTTTTGATTCAAAACATAAACAAGTTTCTAAGTTTAGAACCTTGGGGAATTCCCCACTTCCCCTATTGGGCAATCTCAAAACAGGTGCACTTGTCTTTGTTTTATTGGTCTTTTTTCCTTTTCTTCTTTTATATAAAACAAAGTGCTTTTCCTGTGAGAAATCTTTTCTCAAAGTAAATGTGAGAAAATAATATTTAAAAAAGTTTAATCAAAAATGTGAGGCCATATAACCCAACTAGGTTTGTTGTACTCTTTGAACTAAGCCATTTTTCATGGTGTTCCATATATAACATGTAATGCATTCATTTTGACATTTTTTGGAGAAAAAAGTATTTTTACCGCAGGGGTTAACCACAATTTTACTGGAGTGGAGGCAAAAAATTAATTAAACATAATTAAATAAAAAAATCATCCACAGCATGGTGAAAAAATGCTTGTAAAGTTTGAAAGGGAAAATCAGGCAATGCGGCCAAACAAATTACCATAAAAAAGGAGAGGGAGACGACAAAAAGGAGAGGGAAGCAAACACGGAACAAACAGTTATGGCGAGTTATTACAGAGATGTGGAAATTTGTGAGATAAAAAAAAAGGCACTGGCGAAAACCCTAATTTGAGCTAGGTACTCCATAATTTTTACAGTGCATATCAATTAAAAATACAGTTTGTTAAAAAAAATATATTACATAAGCTGTAAAATATACAGTAAAATGAATGGAAAAACCTGTTAACATCGGTATTTTCTGGGGTTTTGTTGGCAGAATTGCTGCAGGATTTTCCTGTAACATTTACAGTATTTTTTTCCGGAAATTTTAGGACAGTATCGTACACAATTAACACTTAAATGACATAAGGGGTTTGCACTTCCGTTAGTGCATAACGGGGGGGTTCCTAGGAACCCACCCAATATAACCACTTTCCTAAAGGATTGTTTAGATGAAATCCACCAAAATGTTAGAAGGCTTCAAGACATCAACAATAAAGAAATAAAAACTCAAGAAGTTGTTCAGAAACAAATTAGGGGCAAAACATTGCTTTTAATTTCGCGTCAAAGTGCGGTAAAAAGACAAAAACTTTTTTAATTTGTTTCTGCATTTTCTACGGCATTGATTCCCAAAATTGTGCGATTTTTTGTTTTAATTGTGAAGGAATGAACTAATATTACCATATAAAGCACAAACATAAATGTTCATTGCCATTTTATTATTTTTTAGGGGTATTGTTTAATTTACCATAGGTTCCTACAGTAAATCGATACATGATTGGATATAAAATATAATGGCTCCAATGGCCTACTATACTTTGCAAGATTTTTTAAATTTAAGTATTTACTTTGTTATGTCACTAGGTGTATGCGCATTATGAAATTTCAGAATCACAGTAACTCTAATAAGATTTCAATTTTTGTCATGGGCAACTTAAGTTAGTGCATAAGGGGGGGGCTCCTAGGTTACCCAACCTCCTAAGAACGCAACAAAAAACAAAGCGATGGATTTGAATTTTTTTGCACCAATGCAAGCACAAACTAAAAGTAGAACAATACAAAAATATAAACCAAATATATACAGCGTTAAAAATCGCCGGCTGAAAAAACTAAAGTTGGTGTACCTAGGAAACCCCACCCCCGTATGCAGTTACGTGTTAAAAAATTCATATAGTGTATAATAATGTCGATACTCAATAAAATTTGACGTGAAGGACTGCAAACTTTCTAAAATTTAGTTATTATAGGCCGGGAACAATTTGACATAAAATTTACAGTATTGGCTGCTATTCCCAATTCAGCAACAAATGCTGTAAATTCTATAGCATTTTCCATTTTTATACTTTTCCATTTTCCCAATTTGTGCCAATAATCTTAAAGTTTGGCAAGAGCTTAATTTGGATTGAAAAGGTTTTTAACTACAGCCACAGTCCTATTTTTTATCTTATTCTTGGTCCTCACATTTTTGTATTTTGTGCCAGTTCGCCAAGTGCACATCCAACCAAAACTAAAATCAGACCAATCCTTGAAGGCCCCTACACTACAGTCTATCACAAATAATGACTGATTTTTGTTGTCAGACAAAAATGTTGCAACTTTTGAACCCATAGAATTCTCACCTGTAACAGGCTGTTTTTTTAGGGACACACTATAGAAGATGTTCAATTTGCAACACATTTTTCAGCTCCAAGTGCTACACGATTTAGATACAGATAAAACCAATCTTGAGTAATTGTAGGAAAGGCAAAAAAAGTTTCACAGGGATCCGCCACCTTGAGTGATTAATGCGCACGTTTCACTCCTGGTTAGGAATCGTGCAATCTCTCAAGAGAGATTTGACTAAAGGGGATCATTTACTTAAGTAGCTACAGACCTAGAAAAGACACTGGGTAGAAATATCAGGTCTAACCCAATATCATTAAAGCATGGAATTAGCTCGCTACAATATTTTACTAAAATTCTGCAAGGGCACAACATCCTTTCTACCACATAAATAATTTTGTGGAATTTTAACTCTGCTGTGACCAATGCTCACAAAAGTTTCTTTTTCCTCAAAAATGGGGGATTTCCCAATTCTGGTAGTGTATTTTTGATGTCATTCTGATACCCCACTGATCACTGTGTTGTAATTTCTGTCCATTCATGGACAAAAAATATAAAATTGTGAATTTTTTTCCAGAGTACAATCTTCACATAAGATTGTGCACACATACTATACTCAGGCCAGTGGTTTTGGAAATATAAAAATATCACCTATTTTGTGCTAATATTGTAGGTTAAGTTCCCCTTTAAAATTCTCAGTGGAATCAAATCTACACAGTGATGTAAGTTGTATACTGAGCTGTCCTTGTACTACAGATGCATTACTGTTTGCCTGGAGAAACCTTTTAATCATCTTGTTAAAAGGAATGTCCGAGCTAGTCAATCACAATAATAAATCTCTTATTGTATTGGTTTGGTCAAATTTGCACTTATTAATCAAAATATTACTAAATGGATTGACAGATCTAATTCTAGGATGCAAATAATTTCTCTTAGATAAGAGGAGTTAACCTGCAGACAAATTGAAAAATGCCAACAAATTATGCTAAAATAATTCTTTAAGCTATACGATGATGCTGGGTTTTGTGTAAATAAATTGAACCACATTAGATTTTGTCCAATTAAGAATTCACAATTATCAAACTCATACTCATTAACTTGCTCTGCATGATTCTGCAATTCCCCCTCCCTTTTAAGTAGCTAGCCTTTATGCTCCAAGCTCCCTGATCACTGTTGAGTGGTAGAGTTTCTATTGAGAATTGTGATTAAGCAACCCCCTTAAGGGAGGGAATTATTGCTCTATGCTCCATATCAGTATTGGGTGGAGTCTCAAGAAGATAAGGCAAGTTATGTAACAATGAACAGCTGAAAAAAAGGGTTATTCCAAAATTTTACTTTTGACCGGTAGTGTATTTTGGATATTATTTTTCCGATGCCCACAAACCCTGTTTTTTAATTTCTGTCTGTTCCTGGACAAAAAATACAAATTATGATTCTTTTTCCAGAGTACAATCTCACTTAAGACAACTATCAGTGATTTGAAAAATATTTGAATTTGCAGAATCTTCAAAGTGAAGGAAAGTCTGTAGAATTCTCATAAGTTACCCTTTGGCCAGCTTGTAGAATTGATAAAAGGAATAAACAGCAGTGTTTCCACGATATGACTTCTCCATTCAACTACTGTTTGTAGTAAGTGTCCGTTTGACAGCAATGACTAAAATCTTCGATCTGTCCTTATTAGGTTGTTCTGGTCTTATCATTTGCGGGTATGTTAGGATACCTGTAGTTGTTGCAACATGCAAAAATCTGATTTTGATGAATTTTTCTATTTGCTGATTTTAGCAATCACTGATAGGTCTTTAAGAGGTGCTCAGGTCAGTGGTCTGCGATATAAAAATATCACCTCAGTTTGTTCTAACATTATAGTGAGGTTCCCTTTAAAATTATCAGTGGAAGCCAATCTGCAGCACAGTGATGTAAGTTGTATACTGACTGTCCTTGTACTACAGATGCATTGCTATTTGCACTTGCCTGGAGAAACCTTTTAATCATCTTGTTAAAAGGATGTCCGAGCCTAGTCAATCACAAAAATAATCTCTTAGTGTATTGGTTTGGTCAAAAATTTGCACTATTTATAAAAATATTACTAAATGGATTGACAGCATCTAATTCTAGGATGCAAATAATTTCTCTTAGATAAGAGGAGTTAACCTGCAGACAATGGAAAAATGCCAACAAATTATGCTAAAATAATTCTTTAAGCTATACGATGATGCTGGGTTTTGTGTAAATAAATCGAACCACATTAGATTTTGTCCAATTAAGAATTAGTATCTGCAATTATCAAACTCACATCATTAACTTGCTCTGCATGATTCTGCAATTCCCCCTCCCTTTTAAGTAGCTAGCCTTTATGCTCCAAGCTCCCTGATCAATTTTATTGTAAGTTTCTCTTGAGAATTGTGATTAAGCAACCCCCTTAAGGGAGGGAATTATTGCTCTATGCTCCATAATCATTATTGAGTGGAAGTCTCTAAAAGATAAGGCAAGTTATGTAACAATGAACACAGGCTTCGAATTACCCAGGTCCACATGCACATGTTGCATGTAGCTTTTCTTGTGGCATGTACTTTTGGATCCTGCATGCACTTGTGCAGGTGAAAGTTAAACTTTGGTGAATTCATAAACTCTGCAATTTTAAGCTTATTTCATAAAGCCATTGATGCTGGAAATGATAAAATTTTAGCCAAATGTCATAGTTCTTAAAGGAACCAGAGTCTGATATGATAAAATTAGTCAGTAGCACCATCCTGTTTACATTAGCCTGTGCATGTAACGTTTACATTGTGCATGTAAATTTGTGAAGTTTACATCCCGGTGCATGTAATTCTAAATTGTAATTCGAAGCCTGAATGAACAGCTGACAAAAAATCTTAAAAAATTCTGATTTTTTGACACCCAAAAAAGAACCGCCATTTTTATTTCTCTTTTTTCTGTTTAGAATGCTTATTATGTACTAATCACACTTTAAGTGAATCAGTCAAAAACATTCTATCTCAGTAACTACTAACTTAATATAAAAGATTTAGTATTATCTAAAGGAATTGTCTTTCTTGAAGCAAACACCCCTTAACCCTCGTCTACCTGATCCCTTTTTTGTAACAACAACTGCCTTGATTTTCGTTACTGAACCCCCGATTCCTGTAATTTGGTACCAAAGGATAGCTAGAGTGTCCTTCTTTCCATTGGTACCACATAAGTACAACATCCCATTATGACGTCACCATGAAGTCATAGTTGTGAGGAAAGTACGAAAATACTGAATATAGGGTTGGAAAATTGATATTCGCAAATTTTAGCGACTCCAAACACCTTAATTAATCGCTCAAAATGGCTGTCCATATATAAAACTAGTCAATTTCCCATCAAATTAGAATCAAAAACCACATGAAAATCTGATTTCCTAACCTTTTTGGCGAAAAATTGAATTTTTCACTGTGTATGTCTATGGAAATGGCATTTTTTCTGATATGCAAACTTTATACGTCATTGTGACAGTAATGCTAGGCATGTTGGGTACTCCATTTTGGTATCAATGGAAAGAGGAGGACATAGCTATCTATTGGTACCAAAATCAAGTGTATGTGATGTGCCAGTGTGTGTGTTAGGCATGTTGGTGTTGGTACTTCTCTTCCGACGGGGGGGGGGTGGGTTACGCCACCCCCCCCTCCCCCATCCCTCACTTTGGGATCACCCTTATCTTACCTATACCCGGATGACTGTTGTTTTTGGAATTAAAATGAGCGGAACATGACAATTGACAATTACATTAAATAATTTTGGCACCAAAAGGGGTTTTAGCAAGCCGGGAAAAAACCTGAGGGGGGGTAACCACCCCCCCCTTTTTAGACGAGGGGTAATAACATTAAAAGAAAACCGCAACTTACCTATTCAACCACCAAGGAGAAAAGGAAATCAATGATGAACATGCAAGAAAAAAAAGAAGAAAAGTATTAGTCCCATTGTGAGATTTGTTGGTGGCAGAGTAAATCGCTCGCCCTGACTGAGCGACTGCACTTTAACTCGCGCGCACAAAGAATGGCATTTTTGGACCGGGCGGTAAAATATTATGACAATCCACTGCAACCAAGGTAGGGAACACAGCTATGGGGTGAAGGCCCATTAAAAGGGTTAGAAGGACAGGCAATGCCAGTGATACCTTTCATCTTACAGA
>JAMKCH010021244.1:0-21408 GCA_023653785.1 Ophioderma brevispina | reverse complement strand
CGTGCACTTTTGGTTAAGCGTATTGTTTTAGTCTCCTGTTTCAGCTGACATTTAAACATTCTCCACTCAAAACGACACAGTAGCTTTAGCGCGCTGACGCTAATTGATGCACCTAATGTATGTCAATCTCACTTAGTGGAGTTTTGTTTCAAATGCAAATCAGATTAGTTCCTCCGAAGAAAACGGGAGTCTTGCTATATGCTCGCCGATGATTATATAGATCATAACAAGACAATGAGTGGATGGTGAAACTTTTTTTGTTAAAAATAACTGTGTGTGTGTTCAAGAGCTCTTAGCACTTAGGACAATATTCAGGTTGAAATTTGTATAATTTGATAATGTGAATACCAAAATGGTGTACTTTACATAGGAGAAAAACTACTATGTACATAAAGCATCTCTCTGTGCTTGGAATATCACATCAATTGAGTCTTATACAGGGTGTCAAAGAAAATGTTCAGATATTTTTTTTTCTAAGAGTGGGGTGTGTTACACAACACAAATGACCAAACAGGGACTTGTCACCAACATGAGTTATTTTCAGCCTACTACTCATTATTTTAATTACAAAGGTGAGGAGGTTTTCCACAAGCCAAGTGCCGATTGATGTTGTTTTACTGATGTTGTTTACACCAGTTTTGCACCATCAAATTCTCCAATTTGCTCAAAATGATACAAATTTTGAGGATAAAAAAACAGCAAATATGTGTTAAATTTAACACAATAGAAATTTAACCCAAAATCAGCATCTTCAGAATAGCTATAGTTCTCATTTTTGTTGCAAATTATCCTGACATTTGGGGCAGGCCCATAACCAGGGTGTTGTTGCCCCCCCAATTCAAAAACAAATCCTGCCAAAACCCCTAAAAAGAGTTTTAACATTTGTTACAAGCAGAGTGAGCCTAAGGGTTTTCATGTTTTTTGTCAAGAAAAAAGGTTAACATTTCAGTAAAAAGTCTACTTTTGCCAAATCCCCCCCCCCAAAAAAAAATCCTGGTTATGGGCCTGTTAGTGGAGGGTTTATAATCAAATTCTCAGGAAAGAACCCAAATTGCTTACGCTTTTGATACCAGTGTATTGCTAATGCTATGGTCCTCCTCTTTCTATTGTCACCCTCCTTCTATTAATACCAAAATAAGTACCGTACTGACCCGAGTATAGTCCCATGCTCGATTATAATCCCACCCCCAGTTTTGAAAGAATCTAAAGAATAGTAGAAAATCCTATTATAATTGGAAGGCAATAGATTACATGCAATTTTTGTTATAATCATTACTGTTTTGGAAATATTTTCTTGTGATTTTCTTTACAAAATTAATTAGGTTCATGCATCCGTTCATTTTCAGGTCTTTGTTGAGCACACATCTCATTTGACACTTGGAAATATCTGGAATAAGTTTAACTCTGAAAGACTGAAATGCAGATGCTTGTGTGTTTCATGTTAGAGTGGGGACCCCCATTATAATCCCACCCCCCAAATTCAAGCTTATTTCAGGTTAAAAACAGATGGGACTATACTAGGGTCAGCCTAACAGTACTAACAAACTAGTGTGGACAACAAGATGTTACATTGCAAACAGTTCCATACAGTAATCTTAATAAGCCCAAACATCCAAATTTTGAAGCCCAAAAGAAGTATAGCAAATGCTAGTTTATAGAAACATAGCCATACTGTGCAGAAGTTTCAAAAAAGGTATAGCATGTATACATTTATTCTTGGTGCCACCATCCCCTCACCCATTGCTATAAAGTCTCTTAAAGAACCAATCGGAACCAACATGTTTGTGTTGCTGATACCAAGTGGATAGCCATGGTCACCTCTTTCTACAGGGTGAGTCAAAAAAAAATTGACCCTGATTGTGTCCGCCATTTTGAATTTTCAAGAACATATATCCGAACAAATGTGATGTCATCTGAAAGTTAGTATTATCTTTAATTTGCTGCAAAGATCATCACATCGGTTAGGTTAGACCGAGTTACCAGTCATTTGAATGAAGAAGTGGTTTCTGCACTGTCCACGGATCACTTTGCTTATTCGGGCGCCGGTGCATTCAATGGGAATCCGTGGATAGGGTGAAAACCGGACTACTTGATTCAAAAGACTTGTTAGCGGCCTATACTTACCGATTGGAATTATCTTTGCAGC
Source organism: Ophioderma brevispina (assembly GCA_023653785.1). Lineage (NCBI taxonomy): Eukaryota > Metazoa > Echinodermata > Ophiuroidea > Amphilepidida > Ophiodermatidae > Ophioderma > Ophioderma brevispina. Next base: position 19,262 of record JAMKCH010021244.1, on the reverse strand, counting down.
AAATTAAAGATATGAAAGGCTTTTTCGATGATATCCAACATAAGTGATATATACATTATTTAAAAACTCAAATGGCGGACACAATCCGGGTCAGTTTTTGTTTGACTCACCTGTATTAACACCAAAATAAGTACACCAATACTTAGTGGATGGCCTTCACAATGGAACATCATAAAGTCCGGCAAATTGTCAATTTCAACAGTCACACATCACTTTCTAAAGCTTGACATAACAAAATTATGTAGCAAAAGGTAGGAATATTCAGATTTCATGTGATTTTCAGCTCTAAATTATCCTTGGGTGCCAAGGAGAATGCTATGTTATCTAAAGCAATTGTTTGGGAATTAGTTTAAAGCCCATTCCATGCACCCTTCATGTCCCAACAAGCATGGCTGGTTCTATTTCCGTTGTTTTTACAGTTACCGCTCCATAATACTTGTAAAATAAAAATATAATTAGCAGGGTTCTGAAACTTCTGAAAAAACCTATGTATTCTGGAAGATGGAAGAAGAAGAAAGATGGAAAAAAAGGGGTTTCTTCAGTTATGCCAGAAGATAAGAACTGGAAGAAAGAGAAATGGAGAGAAAGAAATTAAAGAAATGATTATGAACAACAAACTTAAATACACCCATATCATTCCTGCTTTGCACTTCAAATCATCAATTAACGGTTAGTTATAGTAGGAGAGATATGGTCCAAAGTTATGGCTACCGTAAGTTGAGTATGTACACATTTTGTTGCTGAAAATGATAGAATAGGTGTGTAGAATAAGAATCTGACGTAGTGCCACTGGGCATCCATTCTGAACTGAGAAATCCAAGATGGCACCCCATAAAGTGGATATATTATATTCCAACCCTACATTCATCAACTATGGAAGTTACTAAGATTAATAGGATCAATGAACAAGTGCACGGCACGGAACATTAATATACTTAAATTCAAAATGGAAGCAATCTACATGTAATTAATTTTAAAATATGCCCTATAACAAACAGCAAATACCTGCGATGAAAAAAATAACATGAAGTACTCAAGATTAGTTGTTAGGGGACACAATAAAATGTATTTCTGATACTTGAAGTTTGTACATGACGTCAATCAATATGCAGCCAAAATCATGTGAATATCTCTAACAAACACTTGACATTAAAGGTCTAAATAGGACTTCAAGATAAAAACTTATTGTGTCAATGAAACAATTAGGAAATGTACCTATGATCATTAACCAAGTGATACCAGGGTAATCCCGGGAAATAAAAAATGTTTCAAATTATAAAAGGGCAGTGCAATATATGTGAAAAAATGTAATTCTATGGTATTGTGACAACTTTGCACCATATTAGTTTATTTCGATTTTGCCACATTGAAAACAAATTAAAATGTATGTTGTACATTGGTTAGGATCAAAGGTACATTTCTAATGTCATTGACACATTGATTTCGATTTAAAGGTTGTAATACTTATAAATTTGTGTCAAGTGTTTTTTGAAGATATTGGCTGCCATATTGTTTGATGTCATGTTACAACTTTAAAAGTATCAGAAATACATTCACTGTGTCTAACAACATAACCTGAGTACTTCATGTTTATTTTTTTATCGCATGTATTTGCTGTTATAGAGCATATTTTAAATTATTGGATTTGGCTTCCATTTTGAATTTGAAGTATGACTTAATGTTACAAGTGCCATACACTTGTTCATTGGATCTATAGTAATATCTTGTAACTCCATAGTTTGATAATGTAGGGTTGAATATATAATTATCATTTATGGCGATGCCATCTTGGATTTCTCAAAATGCCCAAGGATACCCAGGTGGCACCCGGCAGATTCTTATTCTACACACCCTAATCTATCCTTTTCAGCAAAAAAATTGTATATATACTCAACTGTACGGTCACATGAAGGTTCTACCTGACTATTACTTTACAGACAATCTTTTTTTTTCAGAATTATTTACAAGTTTATAGAATGTTAGTATACCTTGTAAGTATATAGTAAATTTTGTTCACAATTTTGCTTTGTCTTGCAATCAGATTATTGCAGATGATGATTGTAACCCATTTTCCAATCTTTCCATGTGCACATACTTATCATAGTTGTAATTGTAGATGCAAACAGTGAAAAAAAAGCTTTTAAAATCCTTATAGCCAATTTGTTAATTTTAAAACACAAATCATAAAAGTAGCAACCATTATTAATACTAACTTTGTATTGCTTAGTGGGGAGAACCTGGGCGACTATAACTTTTGTTTAAAGAAATATAAGATGTTCAAGTCTTTACAAGGAGTCTCTACTTGGCCTTGCTGGTGTGAAGTGTCTAATCAGTTTCTTCCAGTAATTTGTTATATTTAAGCCTTGTGAATCAATGCGAGTTTAATTATGCAATTGCATGGGGTAGGTAGGGGGGTTCCCCCTGAATGGTTTATTTTCAAAATCATTTCAACTATATTTTCATTCACTCTATAATATAAAACCAAGTGGCAATCATTGGCCTTTAAAATGAATTTTTATATTCTTTTTAGTTTCTTCTCTTTTCCGCTTCATTGGAAGAAACTGGAAGAAACCTAGTTTCTTCAGTTTTTGGGCAAAAACCGCGCGGAAAAACAGCGATTTTTTCCACGGTGAAGAAACTGGCGAACCCTGATATTAATATAATCTAAGATGGACGTCACTTACATTTACTTTTGCAACATTGCTCTGATAGCATCAAGCTCATTATCACGTCACTCATGACGCAGCTGTATTGGTCTTGTTCTTCAGATGACTAGGTTACTTTTTCAGTCACTCGGGTCCATCCAAGATACTCTGAAACAGACCCCCTTTCTGCGGACTGATTGATGGTTACTAGACTCTCTCAAAGACTTCTTATTATGCTCCTCTGTTCCACTGCTCCTTATTATTGCATCCTGCCATTGTTTGTATAGAACAGAGGTCTTTAAATAGTCAGTAATCTGCATAATTTTGACCTCGTTAGAACCGAGTGTTGGCTAATTCTAGTGGTAAGGACTTGTTTTGTTTCACAAACATAAAGCAAGCTGCCAATATTCAACTTCACCACACCAACTAGTCATACACCAAGTCATGTCTTTGCCTTGAATCAGCTTTCCAAGCAATTTAGTTGATGGTTGACTGATGTCATCTATCCCATAAGTTTAAGGTATTTCTCGATTCTCCACATGGTCGACTTCCCTAATCCATCAAATATATGGTAACTGATGCCCGCTTTGTCGATTTAACCATTAAAACCTGTTGGATTCTTGATTGTTTTTATTTTGTTGTCCATGGTAAATACCGTACCCAATTTATTAATTTTGGTAACTGCTGTTTTTCACTGTAATTACACATTGGATATCAGTGAACATCATTTTTCATGCTCATCAGACAGTCTAAGAAGGCAAGTGTCTCATCTTTATGTTGTCATCTAATTAGTTGACGCGTGTTGAAATAACTTTCCACCCCTCAATTTATATCTCGCGCATGGGTCCAAGCAATCGAGAAGATCCCTAGTTGTCTCAAGGCAACCATATGTTGATAAATAATAATAATAATAATGAACATTTATAAAGCGCACACATCCGCTCTAAAGCGCTCATGGCGCATGGGAGCTCAACAAAGCAAGCAGGAAGGAGACAAGTTCATTACAAAGAACAATTCAAAATACAATTCAAACAATTAAAGGGATTAGCAGCGATTTGCTAATCCGAAAAACATCGAAAAAATCATCAAAATTCATATTTTTATATTTTTGTTACTGGCATGAATATGTGAACATAACCTGCAAGTGGTTGGCTTGAATTGTGTATTAAGACAAAGCAGTACTTTTTATCTGATTCTGTAATTTCTCGTAACGTGCGTATAAAAATTCCGACTTGAGACAAAAAAAAAGCCTTTTTCCCCTTCCCGCTGTTTATCACGGAATTTCAGCGTGATATTGTGCACCACGATCAACAGAGTTTGACTCAAACACAAACATTATTGATCTTTGGTTATTTTGTACTGGTGTAACACAATCAGCTGTTTAGTGCAGATTTTGAGATGCCGTTGATGTATGTCTATTTGGGGAGTTGGTAATTACAAATATCTCAAATACTTTTGTCACTATTTGGTGGTTTGTTTCAACATTAAAGCAGTGTTGGAACTGTCACGCTTATCCCTGATTTATAAGTTAAAAAAACGCATTTCCACATTTTTAGATTCTTTCGCCTTATCGCTGCTAGTTACCCTTTAATAACATGATCATAATCATAAAGCAAATTTTCATAAGATGGTTTTGGATCAGCCCTTGAATTACTCAATGGATGACAATGACCGGATGTGATTGGGAGTTGAATTTCCAAGGCGAGAGCAGCCGCACACTGAATGATCTATCACCCCATGACCTATATGACTTTGGCTCAACCAAAAGGTTTTTCTCAGCTGAGCGCAAACCAGAGCGGGATGGTTGTTGCATGACAAGATCATGATATGAAGTGCTTCACCATGCATGGCACGATATGTGAGGAGGAATATACACAATAAGTGATATATAAAAAGAAATAAGAAATTTGCCTTTAATTTATTTAAATTTGGGGCACAATCTGTTAACGTAAAACCAAAATGTACCTACATGTATTTTAAAAGGACAAACAACCGCACCACATTTGCTGAGCCCTAGACAATACACATACAATACAGTCTTCAGTTCTTGCTTTTGTTACATAACCAAGTCACAAGTAGACACCTCTTAGCACGACAATGATTGTAAAGAGGAAACATGTTTAGTCGATAGCACTTTATTTCTACCTCTCTGATCTTCAAGTCAAATCTTTGCTCTATGCATGTTGACATCTCCTGCTTACAGGAACAAAAGGTGTGAATTCTATGAAGCTTAACCTCAAGTAAAAAAAGAACCCAAGCAAATTTCCTTTTGGTTTGATATGCTGTACATGCTTGCCTTCAGTGGCTTGGGTGTTACAGGTGAAGTGAAACCTTAGCGCTTACGTAATCGGTTGCACACAGCTTAGGCCTAAAAAAATTGTTTGATTGGCGTAACATAGAAAAAAATAGGGTAGGTAGGTCGGATTTTTTTTTAATTTTTTTTTTTTTTATTTTTCACATGCAGAAACAAAATATATGACACACATACAAAAACAAATGGCACATCTTCACTTTTTCTGTAAACACATCTTTTATTTGTCATTTTGGAGGCATCATATTGCGGTGGAGGCATCATATTGCGATACTAATGAAAATCTTTGTTTTACATGTTTTTAAAACTTTTTTTTGCACAAAAAAAAATAAAAATATTTAGGGTCGGCGGTAAAAATAGGGTCGGTCGGTTACGCCAATCAAACAATTTTTTTTTAGGCCTTATGCATACTGCATACTTAAATTTCTCCAAGCCCACAGAGTGGATATAAAAAAATACTGCAAGTTCCCCTGGCAGGGAGGGGAGAGCCAAGAAATGTGGTCAAAGGTCAAAGTCAAGACCTGTCACCATAATCGGAATGCACCACACATGAACCTTGAGCCAATGGTTCTTCTGATCAAGTTTGGCTGCAATGGCCAAGAGTTTGTCCAGGAGATTTAAAGGTGCATTTCGTGATTCCAGCACCTTCTGTTTTATTCATTTGTCACTAGATATCCTTGAGAAAAGCTTTTTTCACAAAATTTGAGTTGATCCCGATCTTGCGGTTTTGTGTTACCAGGGAAGCACCTGAGTATTTAAAAAAACAACTCAAATCTTATTTAATCCAAATTAATTTCTGTTTCTTTGGCTTGGTAATACCTTCCCCCTTTTTTTTACAGGCCTTTGGTAGTAGTATGTTCATAGCGCCTAGAGCTTTATGAATAGGCGCTTTACAAATCTTTGTTGTATGTATATATGTATGTAATTGCTTGTTTCATGGTCCCATAGGCCACTGTGCTGTAATTTCTGTCTGTAAAACGGACAGAAAATACAAAATTGCAATTTCTTACAGATACAACCAAATTTGCATGTAAATTAGTTCCCGTGTTTACTACGGCTAACGGTTCAGATGATATGAAAAACACAACTTGTTTTAGGTAAGTCGGGGGGACGAGGTTGTCGATCATGAAATGCCCTTTAAAAAAAACTTCACCTAACCAACATCCTAACCTTATCCAAAATATGACACACATCAGACACTAGGCGGTATTCTGAAAGGGAGACTAACTTTAGACCTGGGTTTAAACCAGGGTTAGTCCTACAAGAGGGGACCTTTTTTTCTTACAATATACTCTAAAAGTGTGCTGTAATGGGTGAGAACATTCCTCATGGATGGGGCTGTCTCAGCCCATCCATGAGGAATTTTCTCACCCATTACATTTAACTTTCACAGTATTTTGAAAGGAAAAAAGTCCCCTCTTGTAGGACTAACCCTGGTTTAAACCCAGGACTAAAGTTAGTCTCCCTTTCAGAATACCAGCCAGAGAAGGAATCTGCTGTTGCAAAATCCCCAAGCCCTTTTAAGCCAGGGGAATAACAAGTCTATGTGAGATTAAACTGAACATCAAGAATATGCCTACATTTTTTAGAAGTTCATACTTCAAACTCGTTATACAAATCATTATTTTAAAAAAAAAACAGTGTACAAAGTGATTAATAGTACAAAGGTGCATTCATGATTCTAGCACCAGGTCTACGAAATCCCCAGTGTCCTGGTATCGGCATTCACACAAAAAAATCAGAGCTGCAGAAAAAAAAATAAAGACAGCCAAAAAAATATTCACCCCCCCCCCACAACTATTTAGTACTGAGGCATATTTTCATCAGAATTAGCTATGAAAAATTATTTCTTACAGCACTTTTCACACAACATTTCAGAACTACCACATCTCTGAATGACACTTTAAATATCACAGCTAAAAGTACATTCCCTTTGGGAATATCAGTTTTTTAAATATAATAATAGCTGCACAGATCAATCAAATAATGGCTCTTCCACTTCTCTTGTTGCAGACTTGTAAGAAAGTAGTGATGAACTTTAGGATTCTTTGACATTTAAATTTGCAAGAGAAACGGCAATTCTATTTCATCTTATGATACCGCACCTTACAAATCACCCCAATACATTGCCAGAAACGGGCAATACATAGGGCCCCACACCCTGACCACCGCCACACAGGCTAGGGTTAGATACCACTCTCATAATCCGGGTGAGGAACCATTTACGCTGGTCTAAACTTTCTTTTTCAAGCAAAGGAGAGCTTAGCTTTCCCCTTGTTCCCAGTAGCCAGTAAACAACTGCATCTAAGCTCATCTAGTCACTGCTTTTGTATGTTTCAAAGTAGAGTGTACAAGTTAATCCAGTTTTAAATCCATTTTTGTCCCCGTGAACAGGGGTGGCCGGATTCACCTCACACTCGTAGCAATCTCTCTTACTCCCTCCTTCCACTTCGCCCGATTCAATACATCCTCCATCCTCAAACCAAACTCTCCTCCTCTTGCTTCCTCCATATCTTCTTTGGCCATCCCCCTCAAACAATACATCGATTTCAAAGGCCCCCTTCTTAAATCATGACATCATCCTCTCCCGCACGTGCCCATACCAACGTATACCATTCACTTTTGCCAACCGGTGCACCACTTCTTCCAAACATCATGCATCAAGTCATTCGCTCTCATCATCACTCTCCCTCCACCCTTTCTCACAATCACTCGCCCTCGGTCTTGCCCATCTATTTCACTCAGACACTCATGTCTCACTCCCAGACGCATCAAAGATCTCACACAACTCTCAAAACCTGGCATAATTACATTATACCCTTGCACCTACTTTGCATCATATGCTTTGTTCTGTTAATGGAATAAAGTTCACAATACTGTGAGGAATGAAGCAAGTAGTGGCGGCCAAGCCTCCTTCATTATAGCAACTCACCAAAGTGTCGAAAGAAATTACAGTAATACGGAATGCAAACCACAAACCAATTTGGGTGCTTTGATGTGGGTCGATCATGGGTGTTCCCATGACCCACATACGACCTCGTCCTCGTTCGTTATTAATTTTAAAAAAATCAGAAATAACCCTTCCAGTGGAGTTGATTCTTCATTTCCAATGGTTTTGGAATAAGAAAATATTCCTTGACAACATATAAAAAAATCAGAATTTTTCGTCAAGATTTCGCTTTTAAATGTTAAACCAATGGCGACGTCTGAAATTGGGATTTCTTGGCCGCCCTCCCCTGGAATGAAGGGTATAATTATGCCCAAAATTTAAATTTTAGTTTTCCCAAGGGAAAAAATAGCAAATTCACATAATGTATAATTTTAACCTTATTGAATATTTTTGAGGTTAGCAAAAGTCACTTTATATTTTAGTCCATTTCCGGAGAGATCACTGTCCATTTTTTATTTTCATTATGTATCATATATGATGATTTACATTATGCATGTCTATTTATTTAATGCAGCATTTCATCATTTTCATTCATATGATTGTGTAATTTTAAAATCGTTTTGGTTGTGTATTTTTAAAATGGTTTTGGATGTTAAATTGTGTAATTTATATTGTCATCGCGCCTTGAGCGCCTTTCTTTGGTGGATGTGCGCTTTACAAATTTTCATTATTATTATTATTTATTATTTTGGAATGTAACTTGCTGTTCATGAGATATCAACAAAATAAATATTTTATTAGGTTTATTCCTACTCAAACCCTGTAGCATCTATCTGCAATACAGAAAGCTTTTGTAGTTTCTGTGAATTCCATGGAAGAAACCACATGGAATCACACAAAACAGGAAACCCTAAAACCTCCCAGGGATTCTCACCCCATACCATGCACTAAACATTTACGATCCATTGAAGGGTATCATATTTAATGCACACATACACACATTTATGCCCACCCAATGTGGCTTCAATCTAAAAACATTCATGCTACTGCTCTCCTCTCACTTACCCCCTTCCTCGCTAGCTCAGAATCACGCGGCTGCCACAAGACCAAAGAATTCCAGCCCCCCGCAATTTTCAATATTACCCATTGCTATTAGAAGTAAATTGCTCGTCAACCACAGACATTGGGATTTATAGCAGCTATCCATCAGGTGCTATTTTTGTATTGAAAAAATAATGGTCGAGGTAATGGAAATGTCATTAAATGTGACGTTTGCCACCTGGCTGTTCGATTCCAAAAATACACCGAGAGTTATCACTCCTCACCGGCGAGGTTATCAAAAGCGAACAATTTTTATGGTTCTGTCCATCTATTCTTGCCATCATTGTGGTGTAAAAGCATCATTTGTCATTGTACAAGGAGCTATTTCGGAGGTCTTGTTTTTTCCCTCATAAAAACGAAAGCAAATACGAGACTGATAGTTGCAGATTGTTAAAGGTGTGTGTTCGATCAACAACCCCAGCTGAGGTTCCCCCTCACCTTACCCCATCAAAAGTGAGATTCTTGGTATCAGACGCCAGTATTAAAATTTTTCCTAGTACACAGTGAAAATAAAGGCCAAGAATATGTTCCTTTTGAACAAAATATGTTTTAATTGCCAAGGTGTTTGACCACCTAAGCTCATCAATCACAAAAACAACAAACACTGTCCTATGGGCCAATTTGATACACATTTTTGCTTCTACTATCGAAATAGCTGGACTGATTTAAATCAAAATTTGTAAGGCAAAAAAAAACAAGTTTGTCTAAGAAGAAATCGCAATGCGAAATGCATTTTTTTTTTTTAAAATGCTAATGCGAGATTTTTTTCATTGCATTTTTTACCCACTTTAGCAGCCGAATTTTCTTTTTTGTTCTGACAATTAAAAAATCTTTGAAGTGAGCAAAAGCCTTAAAAAATGCGCTAAAAGACCAATTTTAACAAACTTCTGAGACAAACTTGTTTTTTTTTTCTTGGCCTAATCAGATATTTTTTAATGATATGCTTCCACGTGAGGGAGAAAACATCATTACAAATTTGATCATGTTTGGTCTGCCCCAAAACAGCCAAAACCTAAAATGTAAAATCCTCAGGGTTTTTATATTCACCAGTGTCTATACTTATTTCTAGATACGACACCTAAAACTATAAATACAGTGCCCAGTACACCATGACTTTTGACAATATTTGACATATTTTGCAATGTCAACAAAAGGCGGTTCGGCTAATGAAAGTTGATTTACAAGTTCTCATTTCATACTTCTAGATAAAAGAATAAATTTCATTACTCATATTTGATTTGATTATTTGGACCATTGTTTTGGATAACCCAGAAAGTCACTACAGGAAGCTTAGCATTTCCATTGGTCCCATAAGAGCTTGGGTTAGGATTGATACAATGCTAGGGGTTAATGCCCTTTTTAAAATAATGCAAAATGCACATGAACCAGATACTGTAAATTTCTGAACATAGGCCAGGTTCAAATTGTGACCTTTTTTAAGCTGGTTAGGTGGCATTATAAATGGTGTGGTTTATTATATGTTAGATTATAATTCATCTTGGTTTGTGATATATCTTAACCTCAACAAGTTGTAATTTATCTAGCCACTAAGTGAAAAAATGATTGATAAAACATTAATGGATTTAAAATTGTAATGCATAAACCACAATTCTCTATCAAATGTCTCCACTTTGGGTCACTGACTGCAAGACAATTTTTTTAAACTTCTAATTAGATCTCCAAAATTCAACCTTTTAAAAAGGACATTGTTTACCATGATGCCATATTGTTACTACTGTCTGAATTTTATTTGATTTGGCATATTATACATTTAAAAGGACCTAAACAATATGCACAATCAAGACATTAAAATCAAACAATATTAAAATCGGTCCACTTTAGATCTAATTTTTATTTTTGGAATTTGTCGCTGCTGTTGATTTCAGTTACCGTGGTACCTCAGGTGTTGGTTTATGCGTTAGGAGGAGGTGTTTATATTTTGCTGTTATCTATATTAAAAGTGAAAAACGCTATACCATTTGTACCTACTCTGTATCGTGTGTTTTATTACGATAAAGAATAAAGCATCTGAAATAGAGTAGGTGAAAAGGTGCAGTTATGGCAAATCAATTTCACTTATGTGGTCATATTCCCCTCAGGACTAGAAAATGAAAATTTCCTGGGGACACAATCAAAACTTCCCCGATGACGGCATAATTTCCTTCCAATATTGCAAAACTTGTACAATCCATGAAAAATTATTTTGTTTCTAAAAAGGACAAAACATTCCCTCTAAACAGCAAAATTTCTCAGGAATGCTGTTCCCAAGTTCCCCACTTTCCATGCAGCATACACCTGGTAGCACTCTCTGCATTTATCTAACACTTCAAGTTCAATTCATGCAGTATGTTTAATCCTTACAACAAAACCTATGATCGAATCTTGACAAAGAGCCCAACTCAAGCTTATACCATCATAAAGAGTCATCGTACATAAAAAGGAACTGGCTTTAATTATAAGCATTCCTAATCACTTTAATGCATGGAATATTGGATGTTACATGTATTATGGGAGGAAAATAACAATTCATAAACTGACACATCGCTGTAATTGACGGATCCTACCCACCATAATATGTATGAGGTACCACCGATGCTGCAAGCTATTATAGCTGAATATTTATATACTAAAATATTTGTAGATATATTTCATTTAGAAGAATTGATTGCAAATTCAACAAGTGGAGAGTGATTTTCCTTTTAAAAGCCTTAACCAAGTGATTTTACCCATATATTCTAATATTTCTCCATTCTATATAACACATTTAAGACTGCAAACCAAGTTCAACAGTAGGAGAATGCGATTAAGCCGCCCTTTTCACCAGAATGCGAAAGTGTTTTAGTTTCATTTTTTTAGTATAACATAAATTGTTATTATGTAGTATTAGGCAATAACCTATGTATACACATATATAGGGCATATGAAAGCGACACAGACCTGCACAGGCAACTAGTTTTAACACTTCATTTCTAACACTAACTCTAAGATTACTGTGTTCATTATAGGTAAAGGTTAAATTAATCGCGATTACAATTTGATAACATGACCAATAGCTATATGATGTGGCATTGTCTCACAAAACCCAGAACAAGTCAATTTTTTAAGATTTCAAGATTTTGACACACCATCGACACTAAAACCAAAGGAACTCACTCTCGAGATAAAATTTGCAAAAGCCACATATTTGTCTTTTATGTGAAATTATTTTAATTTCCCAAGAACTAAACCAAATCATGTTCTTCTAAGATACAGCAATCAATAGAAATTAGCATAATTAAGTCAGTAATTATTGATTAGATAATCCTGATTTTCAAATAACTGTACTGTCCTCAAAAAACATAATTATTAGAAATTAGAAACTTTTTCATATTCTTTTATGCAGAACTCCCGGATTTTATCCTTATTATTATTTTTTTTTTTGTGAGGGCAGCATTTCAAGGACATGGTCTGGGGGTAGTTATCTTTCAGGGATTCCATTGATTGGGGATGCCTTTTTTGACAAATAATTTCAAACAAGCTTTTTGTATTTAATAAAAACATTATTTTGCTAAATCTATTTTCCAGTCTTTTTCAGCCTCTGTCTAGAATTCCGCAGGGAGCCAATATTAGGGGTGACAACCCTGGCAAAAAAATGACCACAGATGTCACGTGGGGTGAACAGGTCAAATTTGGGCCAAGTGGGTGACCCACCAGTCCGCCTACCCCAAATTCCCCCCACCGGGACCATAAAAAAACCCTGAAATCAAAAACATGCCTGGTGAGTTGTTTCCTGTTTGTGGGAGCACATCCCAACTACAATTTTACAGTAACAACTGAAAAAGAAAATTAACCAAACGCACCGGGCTGTGTCGTAACAGGCGGGGGCAGGGGGCAGTTGCCCCCCCTGACGACTTGGGTCGGGAAAAAATTGCAAAATCATGCTAATCAGGCCATTATTTTATATAAGCCCTCTGACCGGGAAAATTGGCCTGTTGACCCCCCCTAAAAGGGAAATTACCCAAGACCGGGAAATTTGCACCCTCAGAGCGGGCATGCCCGTACGCCACTGCACTCGGGTATAAGCCCAAGCCCCCCCAAACGGAAGATTTTTACTTCAAAATATGGGTGGGCTTATACCCGGGGAGGAGCTAGAACTTGGGAGCCAAATATCAGTACAAAATTTGCAATATCAGGGGTTCAAGATTAATCCAACCTCCTCGTGGTGAACCCCGGTAAACTGATTTTCCAGTCACCTGAATTTTCAGGCGAATGATATCAACTGAGGCCAGGGCCGTCGCTAGACATTTTGTCAGGGGGGTGTAAAAGTGCAGAAATGTTATTGCTGTCAGTAAGAGTCCTTTGGAAGCGTAGTGAGCGAATAAACCTTAAGAGGCCGTTAAGATATGCTCTTACAGACCATATTTTCTTAATCGTTTGAACTGCACACTGCAAGTGCCTTGACACCAACCGGGCGCAAAACGGGAAAGCCCTGAGCGGGTGGGGTACAGGGGCCCGCCTTAGGGCCCCTGGCGGTGCAGGGGCAGAGCCCCTGCCGGGGTCCAGGGCTGAGCCCCCGGAAGCTTCTTGCATTTAAGCTATTCCAAACTCAAAATGGAACACTGTTTGAGGGTAAATAGCAACCAATTCAACGTAAAGACCGAGTAAAGACTGGTTTTTCTAACTTTGCTCACTGAGACGGGCATAATACATGGTATAACTTGTACTGCCAAAGAGATTGCAAAAAGCGAGCGCCATGTCTTTAATGGTGTGGTGCCGGAGCAGAGCCCTTCGGGGGTCCAGGGGGGCGAAGCCCCCGAAGCTTTCTTGGATTTTCAGCTTTCAGAACCTTCAAGATTACCACTTTTTGAGGGGTTAATGGTAACCAATTCAAAGAAAAGACTGGTTTCTAGTTTTGCTCACGGATACGGGCAGTATAAAGCTTGTACCGCCGAAGAGGGGGGGAACTATACAACATTATAGCTAGCGCCAGGTCTTTAACGGATGTGGTGAATGAGCAGAGCCCCCTCCGGAGTCCAGGGGGCGGAGCCCCGGAAGGCTCTTGGATTTTGCGCTAGTAAGAAGGTTAGTTGAAGGTTAAGTATAGTAATTAATTCAAATGGACAGCCCAGTGGACCTATAAGTTTATGGTGAGGGGGCTAGGAAATCGATCCTACCAATGTTTTTTCTTGACCACTTCAGCTCCCGACTGAAAATTCCCCTTATTATACTGGTAGACCAAACTGGGAATTGGCCCACATGGCTCCCCTTGTGTTTTCTCAAATTTATTTTACCATTTTGATCACAAGTACTGTTGGCTCGCAATATCCCACGCAAGGAATAGGTCACTTAAACCGGATTCGCACAGGAGCGGTCATTTCAACAGCAAATATGACCGATGGGACTGCGGCCATCGCCAGCCGGCCAATGTGGCTCTCCATCACCAGAACTGCGGATCACATTCTCAAGAGTGCCCTACCTTTCGTCATAGATTTCTCTAACCCCAACCAAACCAAACAGTGAGTAGGCTCCAACGCTTACAACATGTTTAGCTGCTGCCTAATACGCAAGATGAAGAAGAAGAATATCATTTCAAGAGCCTATGATCACCCAGATACCATTGTTATGATACTTTGTTTCTTGTAGCAGAATTTAAAACATTAAAAAAAAGTTCAAATTTTCCCATCAAATTTTTCAAGTAATTTCTAGTAAACAAGCCATCCCAATGCATTGGGCCCTACTTTGAATCAATATAGAATAGTTCCAAGTTTTTAATGTTGATTTGTTGATTAAGTACTGCCAATTGTTCCCTGAATGCTAAAATTACCAACTGGGCTTATACCCAAGTGTATGTTAGCTCCTGGTAGTTCCCTTAAAAATTGGGGGTGGGCTTTTATACCCGAAGGTGGGCTTATTACCCGAGTGTTACAGTATTTTTTACAGAAAGATTGTGATCAGGGACCTACTGTGTGAGTTGTTACCAATTAATATGGATTGTATTTATCATATCAGTCGTAAGCTATACAAATTGTTAGCAATCACTTTGCATGTATGCCGAGATCCAAAATATTCGCCGTGCTTCAAAAAAAACGGAAGCTTACCGCCTTAAAGTAGTATCCATACGGACAGGAAAAAACACAATTCACAGTGGTTACAGCAAGTAGGCAACACCATCGAGCAGTCCACACAAGGAGAAAAAAACAAACAGAAACAAAATATTAAGATTTTAGCTCTCTTGCGGGTGAAAGACCCTATACATGTAAGCTGTTAATTTTTTGTGTCGTTGTATTTGTGTGAATTTGAAGCAAACAAAGAGGTAGGGTACGGCAAGAAAAAACACAAGTTTGTGTCAGAAGAGGACCGCGCGCATTAGGTTTTAAAATTGATTTGATGCATAATTTTTTTTTTTGTAGGTTTTACTCACTTTAATTATGTTTGGAAAAAAAATTCAGAAAAAAAATGAAAATGAAAAAAAGTAGGCCAAAAAGCATAACAAAAAAAAAAAAAAAAAGAAAAGTTTTTTTTTTTTTTTTTTAATGTTTTCTAAAAAAAACAAACGCCATTCGCAATTAGATTTTTCACCATTTCTTCTGAGACAAACTTGTTTTTTTTTGCATAACAATATGACATATAAATTTATAAATGGTAGAGTTAAAGGTCATGGGTGGAAGAAGGTCGTAAGTACAAAGTATGACCTTTGTCGTAATTCCCATTAAACATAATATCTGCCAAGTCTTTGGTTATTGACTCTTGAAATAGTTCTTCAGGCAACACATGTGAAGCCTGAAGAACCATTTAAAGAGCCACTGACTCAAGGAAAGATCAATTGAGAGTTATCCTAATCAGGGGCGGATCCAGGATTTGAAAAACGTCAAAATTACCAGGGGGCTGATTCCGGCTGAAAGGCTGAAACTTGTCAAAAAATGGGCTCTGATTTTCAAGATTGCCAGAAATTACTTGGTAGGAGAACGCCCCCTCTGTGGATGCCGCCGCCCGGTTTCCTTAGAAGGTCTGAAATAAATGCTCCCCCTCTTATAATTACCCCCTCAATTATTTATTCCGACCAATTAATGTACCTAAAAATACACATAAATTGATAAATATGTAGATAATCAAGGAGCAAGGAGTGCTGCTAATAACGCTCTTGGTTGTGGATTTAGAACTTAGTTTTCTGAATTCTGAATTTCTTGTCCAAAGTGGGCATGATTTTGCAGAATTACCGGGAGGCGCGCACCACCTCCGCCCCCTCCCTCGATCCGCACCTGCTAATACAATGGCAATGTATCACATGGCAGCTATAGCATTTACCTGTACGACCTTCTTTGTTGCATTCACCCAACAGATTATACTTGCCATATTCCGCAAAAACTCTCGCAATTCCCACCAAAGAAAAGAATTATAAAAACGTGAAAAATTCTGTATGTGAAAAATATAGCTTATATGACTACATTTTGTTTTTGGTCTCAACACCACTTCCTTGTTATGTATTTTAATTGCCTCTTGTACCAGGGCTCTACTGATACAAGTTGATATATTTGCATGCCACTCAGAAGACACTCATTCCAAGAGCGGATAAGCAAATATTGCCAGCCGACTACTCGTCCTTTTCTTTTTTTGACAAACCAATTTGTCGTTAAGTTACGTTTACACCTGGAAATGCCACAAAGTGCCCATGATCTTTCTGTGCTGCATTGCAAGCAAATTTTTGACCTTTTATATGCCCATTATGTGACAGGCTTTTACTGAAATAGTCTAACAAAATGTCAACAGTTCAAAAAGAGCTAGTGAATTTGAAGTCAGTTCGCAAAAAGGGAAAATAATTGAGCTCAATTTAAGACTGACACAGGTTAAATTTACATTGTTCAACTAAGAGTACAAATACAAGTCTAAATGTGAGCACAAATATGAGTACTTGGCCAATTTTGAGCATGAGAATATGTGAGACATTGTAATTTGTCATCATAAATTAAAGGTTCATGTTCCGATTGCTAATAGCCTCGTCCCAAGGAACCCCAGAATTTTACCGGAAGTGGTCAAAATTTTGGTATCAGAAGAAGAAAGCTACTATTTTTCTCATTTACCCCTGTGAAATCTTAGGGCTAAAGGATGTTGGTTGGGATGTTATAAGCGAAAACATGTCCCATTTTGGTCGGCCAATATTAATTTTACACATTATTACAAAATCACGTTTTAGCTCTCACTTCAAAACGTTTGGGAGAATGGTTAAGTAGTTCCGGTAAAAATCACAAAACCTGTGTGAGATATTTTGCGGTCCTTTGTGAACTGGTTTCCATTGAGGATGGCATATTATAATAAAAGTGAAAGAGTATATAGCTTGACCATCGATGAGATTATCACAACATTGTGAAATTCGATTCTGTGTAGAAACTAGGCCCTCGACTTCCGGCCCTGGTCGAAAGTCGTCTATGAGGCGTACACGCGGCTCAAATAGTGGTGGCGCTTTTCATATTCCTTTTCCCTTAAACTTAGAGATTACCCGATTCAGGTTTTCCTCCTGCCCCTCTGCCGATCCGATGGCCGATACTTTTTCTGTAGTATCGGCCGATCCACCGATCCGATCCGACGATTTGCCCCATATATTAAAGATCGTACCTAGTTCAAATTCTTTGAAACTTTGGACTTGGAGACGATGATTATTATCAACATCTGTGCAGCCCACATTTGCTAGATGTTCCGATTAGGAATTTAGGAGGAAAGGTTACCTTTTTGAGCAACTCTTGTCTCATGTTTCTACTGAAAAACTGGAAAAATACCCATCATACTTCGTCCCTATCATTCATTCAGTACATCGGCTGAGAATCGGCAGCCTCTGACATATTTTTACCGATCCGATTTTTTGCCGATTTTGCAGAATCGGCCCCCGATCCGATGTCCGATACAAATATCGGTTAATCTCTACTTAAAATCTATACTAGAATTATATCAAAAATTGCAACTTCTTTGAAAGTTTCAGTTGAGCTCTATAGAGAAATAGATTCAAAACATTCAAAATATTGTCACGTGGGGTGCAAATCAGAGGGCGTGATGTGGTATTCTTATGTGTATTTCAATGGAGCGTTTATTCAGTGGTGTGCGCCCTGAGAAATTACCAACCAAATTTTAGGTGCACCAGTGCATGTACATTGTAAACCACACAAACTACATGAATACCTTGTTGAAAGGAACATGCTCCACCTCCGAAATCACAACTAACAAATTACAATATTACTGTATTGTTCCTAATAAACACCCCGGAGTGGTGCATTTTTCAAAAGGGGGGGGGCATTTATTACAGTCAAAATGGAAAGTCAAAAATCCCCACAAAAATCACCTTACACAGTTTATAAAAGCGTGATCAGTGCGCGCCTGGGGATTTCAACCCAGGGCTATTATAATCAGCACGTGGGTCCAAGTTTTGATGTGCCATGAAGCAGAAAGTATCAGCGATTATGATACAGATTACGACAGTCCCGGTCATTAAATCATGCGATTTAGGTAAGCGTAACTCATTTTCTTGTACTATCAAAAATTCATAGGGGGCGTTTATTAGAGCAGGGCATTTATTAGGAACAACACGGTATATGGATTTTTGTGATAGACCTGGGGTGGATTTCACAGATTTCAACCCATCGTAGACCCATCACAAACAGACGCATCGCAAGTTACTGTTAGAAATCCCTATTACTTCTGATGCATTTGACTTAAGATGGGTATAAGCCAGGCACTTTTATCAAACCACGGGGCATTCAGTGACAGCATGCCACATTCCCAATAAATACAGGTTATTTGAGTAATAAATTTGCTACATTTTCAAAAATGGTTTCTTTGGATAAAAAATTTAAGGTCTTTCCCAGGCCAAATGTCAACCATGTTAGCATGGTTCACCATGGTAGAACTGTGCTTGACCATCGCCAACTGTGCTTTGACCATGGTCAACCATAGGTTTGAGAAATGGTTGAACCTATGGTTGACCATGGTCAAGCATGGTTATTTAACCATGTTGGCCATGGTTAACCATGGTTAAATGACCATGCTTAACCTTAGTCAACCATAGGTTCAACCATGGTCAACCATAGGTTGGACTGTGGTGCCATTTCTCAAATCTATGGTTGACCATGGTCAAAAGCACAGTTGGCCATGGTCAAGCACAGTTCTACCAAGGTTGGCCTGGGTCGGGTCAAAATTATCATAATTTTTATAAAAACAACAACAGTCTTTGGGTGACTGGTAACATTCACCCGTCACCCAAAGACTAGTAACCCACTACATTGTTTAGAAACACACTGTGCAAATTTATATCAATGAGAATCTAGATGCAATTATATCATTTTCCCATTGA
>JAMKCH010021243.1:0-22027 GCA_023653785.1 Ophioderma brevispina | reverse complement strand
CGGGCACTTTCACACTGGACTTTGGCCAATTTGCCGACAATTTCCAAGAAATAAGCTAGTCTCCCCATGTTCTCAATTCATTCACACCAAATATCTTGTGAAAGTGGTAGTATTTCATTTGTTTAATAATGCAGTCTGAGCTGGGTTAGTCTTGGTAAAAGAGCAAGTAGTGAACAAGTATTGCAGTCAATTACAGTTGTCACACAAGGGAGGATTTCACAGTAGCCTAAAAATCCTTGTGATGAGTCTGTTCAGCAATGGGAACATCAATCAAAAACCCATACACCGAGAGTGCAAATTCAAACTACAGGAAACAGGTTTTAAATCCACGCTTGGCATTGTACACATAAATACTCTCAAGACCATGGGTCAGATCATCCATTACGTTTCAATGAACTGAGAAGTTTTCACTGTATTACAGGTGTGAGCTGTCATCCAATCAAAAAGTTGTTTCTAGCTGCTAGGAAAGGAAAGGAAATTTCCTAGAAGCGCAAGTGGCGTAGCCAGGGACAGGGCGGCTCAGGGGGGCGCTAGCCCACGTCAAAATTTGACAAAAATCCGTGCAAAATCAGCCTAATTTTGACAAAATTGTAGGGCAAAAAGACAGTCTCAGCCTCCACGTCACATTACAAGCCGGATAAGCCCTAGGCATATAGAGCCATACAGACCCAGGTGTTGGTTGACGAACGAGATACCAATAATTGAACACGGGAAAATTCAGAGAAAAAATAGAACTTTGCAAATGAAAGTCTGCCGGGGACCCGTGGTTGCGAGTAGCCCCCAGGGAGGGGTAAAGTTACAAATATATGGGGGTCAAATGTTTTGAACTGCGAAATCTAATGTAATATAGCTCAAAATGATTCCTTATTAAGCAGGAGTAAAGAAAGTCAAATTGGGCACACGCTTGTGGTGCTCTTTCCAATATATTGGGAAAATAGGGTAAAGGTCATTTGTTTATTCAAGAAAGAACAACAATTGTAATACCAAAATCTCAAATATTTGTAAAAATATTTTTTAAATGTTTAATGATACTGAATCAATATGAAATGCTTTTTGCCTTTCGGAATCTCCTTGTTGTTATAATGAAGGGGTACAAAAATTCCCTGTAGGACTCAATGGAGGACGGGGACATTCTACCCGCTCCCTATGAAAGGAAACCAACCTATGCCAAAATAAAAAGCATATTTGAATCAGTATCATTAAATATGTTTTTTAATATTTTTACAAGACTCTTGGTATTACAATGATTGACCTTTCCTGGAATAAACAACGACCTTTGCCTATGTTTCCCAAATTCTTGGACGGGCCGCACCACAAACCCGTGACCAATTGACTTTTTATCCTGGAACCTAAGGGAATAATTAGAGATATATTTCATTAGCTTTAGAGCAGTTCACAATATTTGACCCCATAGTAACTTTACTCTCTCATGGGGCTACACCCAACAACGGGTTTCCGGCAGACTTTCATATTTTCAACATTATAATTTTTCTCTGAAATTTTCCCGTATTCAGCCATTGGTTTCTTGTCGTCTAACCAAAACTTCTGGGCTGACGGTTAATATACCATGTCTTAATTCTTAAAATTAATGGGAACCAGAGGACTTTGCATGCTACCATGAGAAAACCACCCAACTTGTGCATGACTGTGATATTCTGCAATCATTTGCTTGCTGCCATATGCTCGTGTATTGCTAGGGTAACTTGCAAGGGTTGGGATTTTATGTACTCCGATTTTATAAACCATCTTCGATGGAATAAAATGAAAATCGGTTATACATATTCAAAATGGGGGTCCAAACCCGAATTTTAAGACGTGCACCAAAAAATGAAAAACTCGCTTTCCTAAAGGACTCTTTTCATAACATTTGGCTCATAATAGTAGGACATAAATACAATTAAATACATTGCTGAAATAAAAATTCAAAAAAGTTACTCCAGCTACGATTTGAGGGGCATAACAAGTTTTGAATATCGCCACCAAAATACTAATTATGCTCAACTGATATTTAGGCAATTACATAAAATCTTGGGCAAAAATTTAAAAAAATCCTGGGTTATTTCAATTAAAACCTTATAGGAACAATTGACAAAATAAGTTGAATTTCAAATATATTTCGCATATCGAATACTTAGATATGAGAAAAAATAATGTTAAATAAAATAAAATGTGTGGTGAAAACTCAATAGAAATTTTAACATGTAAATAACAAATACGTCGTTATGTGAAAACGACAAAATACCAACTCCACTGTGAACTGAAAAATACGTCACACAAATACGTTACTATGTGAAACGGCGAATACATCATAATGCAGACACAGTGCTGTGGGCCTGCGCAGAAAAGATTTTTGACAAATATGTTGCTATGTGATGCTGATAATTTAAGGTTTTGCAAATGCGTCATAATTAGTTAGTTAATATCTTACTAATTAAACCACTTTGAGGTTTGAAATTGGGTGAATTTGTAGTAAAAAACAAACTTGTTTCCTAAAGAAGTAAAATAAATCAGACACGTCACTATGTGAAGCCGCCGACAATTTTTACATTTAGATAATTCTGGTATAAGACCTATCTCAAAACACTGGAAAATTCCGACAAGATGGGTAGGACATGATTATTTGTAGTGTGGAATCTTTACTCTTGTCAGTATCTGACCAAACAAGCACATTTTGAATTTGTATTTCTAGAAACATCAATTCACTGTCTAATGATGCAATGTCTGTCTGGTGCAGCACAGGATGCTTCTGGAAATACACCTCCCAATGCCTGTTTGATAGGATTTTTGAGGGTTTTTTGAGGACCCCTTCTTTTTGCTGCAGAAATCTAATGTCGCAGGTCATAGAATAAAACCAAAACCAATGGTGACACAGTTTTGACAACTAATTTGGATTATTTATTCCACATCCTGTGTAAATTTTATGAAATTTCATTGCAGGCAAATATGATTTTTTTTTTCTTAAAACTCTAGTTTTGCATGTCTTTCTATGGAGAATGGGCATATAGAGGGTGCTATAACATACAAATCACAACTTTGTAGTCCTATATGGCAAGATTCCAGCAATGGGTTTTTCTGATTTTTTTGCACAGGTAAATACAGTAGCTCTTGCATGTCCCTTCATATATCAGTTGTCAAAATTGTTGCCAATGCTTGAAATTGTTATAAAAATAAAAGAAACAACCTGTAGGGGTCAAACAGCTGCGAGGCCGACTGTTTTTATGCTTTCTTTTTGTTCTTTTGGTATGTGGCATTTTCAACTGCACATTTTTACTATTTCAGCTGCCCATTTTTCAATCTCAGCTGCACATATGTGCTGGCAGCACGCTTATTTTAGGGCCTGGTGTGAGGGTGTGTGTGTGTATGTGTCGGGGTGTGTGTGTGTGTGTGTGGACGTGTGTGTGTCAAAGGTCAAATGAGGCCTGAGGTATAATATTTTGGTTGACCTTGCTTATATATTTATATTTTAATTTATTTTGGGAGATGGACAAATGTACCACTAGACGCGGTGCACCTATTTGAAAAAGGAAATTCGATTACAAACCAGACAGACTTGTACGTGGTCAAAATACGAACTAAAGAGCCACTAGTTCATAGTATCATGGTAAATGAAACCAGTAACAAGAATTTTGTCAGAATATTTTGTTGATGGTGTTTTCCGACATGTGCACACAATACTTGAGAGTTATTTGAATATAAGCTTTGATCTTTCGAAAACAAGCCAGCTTTAGCGCAGCAAAATCCAGTTAACTAGTTTTGGATGACATTAACCGGATATGGGGAAGAGATGAATGAATGTGTTAACATGTTAATTTTAGGAAATTAGCTCATTTCTCACGTGTTGTTACCTTCAAAAATTAATTAAGTGACGCAGTAATATGTAAGTCTAGAATCCTACCGGTGGCCGGGGACAATTGTTGTAATTCAAAGGTGATATGATGTGTGAACATGGACTTAACAAGTGCACTCTAACAAGTAAGTCCACCGACCTAACACATACCCTAAACCCGTTTTTCCCTTTTTTGATACTCTACAAGTAAGCAATTCATTATGTCGTTAATACAACACCCTTTATATTTGCATTGCTTTAACTTGCGATTTCCATATTTTTTATGATTTTAATCTCTGCTTCAGTGTAATACCCTAAAAGCTTGCATGCATAAAAAATGTAATCTCCCTGCTTTCTCTGGCCCGGAGGCCAGACTTCCATCATATACATGTGTAAGTTGCTGTGGAGCCGGGTTCGCCACTGCCTCCTCCCGCACAGGCGAGTTTTTGCATTAACCTCGTCTATACCTGAGCCATTTTTGGTAACAAAACTCCCGAAGGGGTAACTACCCTAACTACCCCTCTTCGGTAGACTAGGGTTAACAGCATATATGCCGATACTCTTTGGTACCCCTGGGTGGAGAGAGTCAAGCGAGTTGAAGTGCCTTGTCGCAAGTGCACAACACATTTGGCGACACATGGATCGAACCCACAACCTCATGCATTATGATGCGAACCTTTATCCAACTGATTTTAGGGTTAAAAAACATATTTACCCTTTTCCCTCCCCATATTTTGCCGTTTTTGAGACACCCTATCCTATCTCTCTGCTGTCTCTGGCGTTGGCCGACACTCCTGAGTCCAAATGTTTGCTGTGGAATGGCTCGCCCTCCTCCCCGCACAGCGATCTGTTTTGCATTAACAGCATATGCCTTAGGGAGACCGGGGGCCGGTTGCACCCGGGGCACGATGCAACATACCCGCTCATGCCTAGCAGAAAGTGACCAAAATCTGAGTCTCGAACATATATGTTCACCCCTCTCTAATGCATGTACCTGCCTAACTAAACGGCGGCTGCTACGCCATGGGTTGAAATATCTCAAAAAACTGTTTTTGAGCACCTAAGTAAAATTTGAGAAAATTAAACTTTGTTTGTTTAGGTGCAGTTAAAGGCCCGAGGAGAAGCTGTGTAGTTGGCGAAGGAATGACTGATATTTAGGGTTGCCATATCACCTAAGTTGTAGATTTGTAAGCTTACTGAATTGGGGTAGGGGGTGCACATGTAATGGCTGCCATGATCGGGGTCAATTGCAACAGCTTGTTGCAACTGACCACTATGGGTTTCATCCATGATAAGATAGGATTTTAGGGGTTTGTTGTAAATCTTTGAAAGGAAAGAATTTTAAAGTTGTCCTGTATGAATGTTTTAAAGGTGCAAAGTGCAATATTAGTGGTTTATTAGACACTCAAAAAAGTTCTTACTTTGTATTTTGCAACAGAAATGTCTTACAGATTAAAAAAAAAGTGCTTAATCACAAAATAAAAAAAATAAAAAAAATATGGTTAAATTTCGTATTTGCTACCATACGAAATTCGATATCTCACAATTTTTGTACCACAACTATTTCTCAGCTTAATCCTTTCAGATGGGGATATTATTGACGAAAGGCTTTGCATCAGTTCAAAATCAGGGTTTTCGATTTTTTTGTTGTCTTGATACCTGATATGTGAACTCTCCCGTTGCCCCTTTAAATCATTCATAGGTCTATGCCTATGTCATTGGTAAGACATAGGGCCCCCGGGCATAGGCCCTATTATGATTAACTGATATTATCTGACATTCAAACAGCACTGAATTTTAATTTTCAGAAGTTTTGAGAAATATCAATTTTAAAAAGTTATTTTATGTTCAAGAAGTTCTGATGGGAGTCAGCGGCTCAAATAATGTGAAGCTTTTTAAAGAAGTTATTTCAATGTAAAGAACTTTTACATATTTTGCTCTTTTAGTTCCCCCTTTATATTTTATTCCCTTTTTTAATTTTGTGTTTATAAGTCTTCACTTTAATTTAGTGCTTTAGTCAGCATATTGGGCTCTTGCCCTTGTGCCTTTTTGCCCAATGTTTAAATAATAAAAAAGAGTTTTGATGTGACTCATTTAACTGATAAGTGACTTCGAAAAAATTCTGATTCGTGACTCTGGAAAATGTTATTTAAGAATTAAATGACCCACACTTTGTGCAGACCTGACCCCGTGGTATGGGGCACGTGTGCACCACTTGACACCCTGTTTTAATATCACACCTCAAAACCACATGCCTGTTAAGACTCAAACCACTCAAAATAAAGCTGACATATGACCCTTTCCAATGGAATGTATTGTGGTACCTTTAACAATAGTCTAGTTACTACGACAATTGGGAAAAAAGGTTTCAACCGGCCCCGGTCTCCCCTACCCCTTTAAATACTCCTTGTGGAGAGAAAGCAAGCCGTATTTTGCCGTTTTGACCACCCTAATCAATGTACGCGCGTACACAGGCGATGTACGCGTTCCATGAACACCCTAATCAATTACCTATTAACATCACCTGTTTGGGAAAAACGACCCTTTTTAACGCATCATACCCCACCTTTTAATACAGGTCGCCCTCGTAAATTTCACCGTAAGTTAATTTTACAAAATAACTGTAATTTTTTACCGAGGTATCAAGAATTTACTTTAATTTGATTGAATTAATAACTAATTTAGGGCCGCGGGGTAAACCTTATGCCCGAGTCCGGGGACCAAGTGCCAATACCAGAAACGAATGAAATTACTACTATCCAACCTCTTTTTTTTTTGGAGGGGTTCAAATTTACCAATCGACCAGTGCAACCTATTTGAAAAAGGACTTCGATTACAAGCGTAGACATGTACTTGGTCAAAATACAGAATACAAGTTCATAGTATCATGGAAAATGACACACCAGTGACAAGAATCTTACACAAAACTATTGTTGAGGATGTTCCTCTAATATGCCGAAACATGTTACCCGGGGTAATTATTCATGCATTGATATCCTTTGATCTTCGAAAACAAGACGACTTTAGTGCCGCAATCCACTTGACTGTTATGATAAATTTAACCAGATATGGAAGTGGCAGGCAAATGTTTTAACATTTTACACATGTTACAGTTATGTGAAAATATCTCATTTTTCACGTGTTCTTCATGTCATAAATTAAGTTACACAGCAATGTGCAGCATATAATCTCAATGTAATTGAATGTGACAAAATAACTTTTGAAACGAGTATCCAATTTTACTTTATTTGGGTGAAAAGTACTAACTTTAGGACGGGGGGGGGGGGGGCTGGGGGGGGTTTATGAGTTACGCATAATATGTAAGCATAGATTCGTGTATGAGCCGGTTAACACCCGATTACAGTTACAAGGGTGTCCGGCGGTTACCCAGCTGAACCCATAAACCAATGGAATGATACCCCATATCGTAACCATGAATTTTGTCACCGGGGTGCGCCATGATCTAGACTGCCCCCCCCCCCCCCGAAAAAAAATCGTCCGAGTCCGGGGGGGTTTTGTCCAATGGCGTCGTTTGGGGCCTCCGTTGGAGGTTTTTGAAAGCACATTTAACCCGAATGCGGCGTTATTTTTGAATTGTTTTTTTAAATATACTTATTTGTAATTTGTAAACCAATATCTAACTTTTGCCAAGCGTTGCCCTGTGCAAAAATGTCTAGTACCCCTCAGGCCTTACCTGATAAAATGGTGGACCCAAATGGCATCCGCACATGGAGGGGAGCCCCGACAACCGTTGTAAAGTTGAATATGTGCCAGGAGCGGCACGCGCACGTGCGTGGGGTTTTCCCCCTTTCGCACGAAGAGTGGAACCCATGTATGATTCCTTTTCCAAGACTTTTTTTTCATCAAAGTTTAAAGAAATTTGGCAATTTCAAAGTGATTCATAACATAGATACTTTGGGGCTAAAATATAAATAACTTTCATAGGTATTGCAACTGTTCTCAGGGTATGGAGGGTCAAGGGCATTTCCCCATGTCCCTTGTCCTTTGAGAGGCCTTTTGGACGATAGTACTCAAAGGCTAACAAGAGCAAACGTTTTGTTTTTCAGGCTGATAACAGCAAATAATCGCCCTCACCAGAAAATATCGGGCTCGTCTTCGACTCACCCTATATTTTGACCTAGGCTCGGGCGATATTTCTCTGTTATCAGCCTCAGTCTATCGCTTTGCAAGACACATTTCCTCCTGCAACTTGGTAAAACGCCAATGTGGAATAGAAATGATTAGAGTTATGACCAAGGGTATTAAAATTAAGACAGGTATAAAGCGCAGATTGTTTTTAAATGTTATGGTAGCTAGGTGCGGAAGGGGCACACCTCCCGCGCGAAGTGTGAAACCCTTGCAATAGTCAGTTTCAAGACACATTTTTCTCACAAATTGAATCTAAATGATTTGAAATTCTAATTTCATCCTAAATAATAATGCAGAGGTATGGCAGCAATACACTCTCGCCATTTTTCTCTAAAATCTGTAACAAACTCGGGGTTGCAACCTCCATAAAATGTTGCTAAACGAAGACCAAATGGTGATATATTTGGTATCCGTATATGAGTGGTTATGTTTTGCAGATTGAGTGAGTTTTCTAGCCTAACGAGATTTCAGCTTTGTAAGAGATAAAGCGACTAATAGCACCTTCATTTGTATTTAGAAAGTACCACCCTGTGATTTTTAAGCAAATTTATTTTTTTTTTATTAGGATCACTATTACAAGCTTTGTTTTGAAATGGGAAAATAGATTGTTTATTGACTGTAGTGCAAAAACAAATCCATTCAAACTCATATAATATTGTTCGCGAACGTTTTAACGTTTTTTAGTGATAACTCAAGGAAACGTATGCTTTTTACCTACTGAGGGTGAATTAGGACAAGAAGAAAAAAAAGTTTGCCTCAGAAGACATCGCGCGCATTTTGTTTAAATTGATTCTTTAAGCGCATTATTTTTTAAAGGTTTTTTGCTCACTTGAAAGATCCTTTTTTATTTTCAGAAAAATGAATTCTGTACTAGTGGGTCAAAAATGCCATACAGATTTTTTTATCCCGCGTTTCGTATAACATTTTCTAAAAAAAGGCGCATTTGCATTTTGTTCACATTTCTTCGGTGAGACAACTTTTTTTGCCTTACACGGGACATTCGCTTTGTCAAAAAGTAGAATATAATGCCCTCCGTCGCATGGGACTCATATGCAAAGACACAAATGTTCATAGCCAATGGATCATGTGCGCTCATCACCTGCCTAGTGTCCACTAAAAACCGTTTTGGAATATTTTTTTTTAACTTTTTATTTTTTTTATTTTTTGTCTGTTTGTGTTTTTGTGTTTTTTGATTTTTTAAATTGTTTATTATTATGTTTGTACATGAGGTCCTACTACGCCTTTAACATGACCTATGACCGGTTTACGACGCGGCTGCGACACACCCTACTTTAACAATACTCAATATATCCATAATTGATTGAAGCTAAATCAAAATCAGTGGCATCGCAGACCTCTTTTTCTGTGGGGGCAAACAGGGTAAATTCTGGGGGGATATAAACACTTTGGATATTTTTTAAACAAATTTTGTCCCTAAATCGCTGATTTTTGCCCAAATTTGGTCATTTTTGACCTCCAAATCGTGATTTTTGGCAAAATTTCGTCAAAATGTGGGGGCTCATGCCCCCCGGCGCCGCCCCTGATCAAATTTGCCGCAACAGACCACTAATCAGCAGAAAGGTATGTAATACTGTCATCAAAGTCCTGTCTGAATCTGAAGTCAGTTTTACAATCACTTTGCTGCAAGGTAGCGCGGACAAATTTTACCAATAATATAGGTTTATAGAATTCCCTATGGTAAGTAAGTTTCACAGTCGCATTTTTTTCAGCAAGGGGTCAGGGTCGGACGCCCCTTGATCCGCCATTATGGGTGTGCCATCGAAAATATTCATGGGTGAAAAGCTTATAAAACTAAACCTATATAGCTAACATTGTTTTTATGAAAGAGCTGTTCAATGTGTCTCAAATCCCTGAGGTTAATGACCTTTACCGCATTTATTTTCGAGTGGCATAAAGGTAAACATACTTATTTTTTTTCTATTTTTTTCTCTCTTTTTTCTTTCTTCTTTTTCCTGTTCCTGATTTTTAATTCTTTACTTTTTACCTGGTGGGCGCGCGCCCCCACTCGCCCCCTGGGTACGCGTGCTTGTACCCTATGAGACAAAATCTGTTCAAATCGATAGTCTTTCCGAGACCATTGGAAGGTTAACCTGTTTTTTTACCCAGCATTTGAGCTATTTTCTGGACTGTTTTATTGTTTGTTTTAGCATATTAAGTTGAAGATTCATAACTTTGGGATTTTTGCATAAATCGTGTACAGTATTTTTTTTTCTAATGTTAGAGCAGGGCACGGACCATGTCAAACATCATCTTTTAACCCCCACTCAGAAAAGGTTTGACAAGTTGGTAGTTATTATGGACCCGCTATATCAACGCTAGGTAGATAGTACTCTCACCATTGTTGTGGTCACTTTTTTCAATAGGGGCCAATTTTAATTTATGGTTAACACAGGGTTCCTTTTAAATTGCCCCAATCTTTGAAATGTGGTGCAAGGGTCGCTTCTACTCATAGTATTCAAAACTGTATAGTTTGTACCATGATCATGAATTTGGTTTTTGGAGTCTCGTGACGAATGCGCTAAAAATGGTAAAAAAAGTTTGATGTTGAATTTACATAACTTGGGTAAATTTTGCATCAAACGTGCATCGTTTTTACTTTATTTTCTCAGATGTGGAATCTGAAAGTCCGCTCGAGCTAACAAATGTTATTTGCGGTACCTAACATGATTATTCTTTCTTTTTTTTTTGCGCGCGTGAAAGGACAAATGAGGTATAACCTTTTCTTGTCCTTGGTTATATATTGGGTGATTATTTTTACTAGTTCATAGATATAGGAAATGACAGCAGTGAAAAGAATCTTGCAGAAACTATTGTTGAGGTGTTTCTCCTAGATGTGTTCAAACCCTGTTCTCGGGCTGATGTAATTTCCTATGTATCCTTTGATCGTGAAAACAAGCCGGCTTTAGTGCAACAAAATCCACTTAACTAGTTTTTGGATGAAATTTAAACCGGATCGGGAAGTGGTGGTTAAATGTGTTACATGTTAAAAATTTGATGTCAAAATACTAATTTATATATCCTATAAATAACATCAGATCCTGCATAAGTATTGTTGAGTTGTGTTTCCTAGATACATGTTGGTTGAGATTTCATTTTCGTCGTTTTTGGTCATTTCGATACCCAGGTAAATTCACTTTTACATTTTTGATGAAGTCACCTGATATGGAAAACGTAATTAAATTTCGGTTATGCGTCGACGTGATAATACCCGTGGTGGTAGTTAGATTCGCAAGTGATTAAGCATAAATTCGGGCCCTGCCACTTGGTTTTCTTTACATACTTGCACATAAAACACTGGGATAACTCAAGGCCCATCCTATTGTTTTTGTACGGAAATTAAAACCTTAATTATTTTATATGTTAGGTACGTGGACATTTTCCGGTTATGATGTGTTACAAAAGTTAGTTAATTAAAATATCCGAGACCGAGGGTAGTTTTGTTTGTAAGGAAGTACTTCTGTTGCAAGATTTTTCAAAAATGAAAGTCAAACGCTAATTGGCATACTGATCACAGGCTATAACATTCTTATAAATAAAAGTCATGACTCAATTTTGTTTTACATCACACCCCTTACTACTACTACTACGACTACTACTACTATACTACTATACTACTACTACTATACTACTACGACTACTCACTACTACCTACTACTACTACTACTACTACTACTACATCTAACTATAACCCACTGGAACAAAATGTGTCTTAAGCTGTTTTTACAGTCATTGATGAGAAACACAACTACTGATAGCCATGGGAAGAGAAGTTCCACAATTTAGAACACACGAAGAAAATTCCCCTATAACCATGGAAGGATAACATGTGGAGTTGTCAGCAGAAGATCTGAGAGTGGCGCTTTGAATATATGGGTCACGAAGTTGCCTATATGGGGCACGTCCATTAACGATTTCCATGGTTGCATAGGATTTGAACACAATCCGTTGACGAATGTTGTTTTATTTTGTTTTTTAATTTTCTATATGTGGAGAGTGGGAAGTGTTTAAAGCACGTACATGTATGGTTTCAGTAAAAATAAACATGCTGCTTTTTTGTTTGTTTATGACCCCCTTCTTGTGCAAATATTTAACTTGTAGTGGAACACCACAATGAAATGACATTAGTCGTGTCTATGTGTTGTTATCTTACATTAATTGGGGGTTACCCGGAAAGTTGAATCCATTATTTGTTAAAATCATTTGATTGATTTTTGCACTCTTAGAAAAAAAATACAACGTTTAATCCTTTTGTCCCTGTATGTTCACTTAAGGGTTCTACATACCCTTAATGCCATATTTTTGCCACTTTTCAAAAATGGCCCAAAATCACGAGCGGACCCCTACTTTGTTTTTAGGTAAATTGCCGCCAGGTCCTAACAAGAAAAATAACGCTACCCACCTTTTTTGCGGTGACCGTCGGTTTGGTATATCATTTTCCCTCGCGAAAAGGACGTTAGGGATACAGGAGCCTAAGATTTAAGAGGCCCTAAGAACCTTCCTACTTGGGTGAAGAAATGTTACCCTTTTGGGCTCAAAATAGTTTCATCTCGTAAAAAGCCGCCGTTTGCTTGTTCTACAAAGAACTTTTGATGGGATTTTAATCTATTGTAAGTGAAAGGTTGAAGATTTCGTTTAATGTTTCTTTATAGAACCAAAACATTGTTCTTTAGGCCAGAAAGTGGTTTCTATTATCTTTGTAGAACTTTAACACTTTTAAGAACCATTAACCAATGTTAATAAAGTTTATAAAGCACCCTTCGGAGTTCCTTGTTTAGAACAAAATATATGGTTTTCAGTCAAGAAATACACACATTGGCCACAGTATGGCACATGTAAAAAACAATTTATATTACCACAATATTACTTTTAAAGGGTTGTACCCACGAGTTCTTAACTACACATTACGTCATTATGGTCAAATATGATTTTTGCAAAAGACTGCTGTTTTTCCCAAATCAATAGTGCGCAAAACTTGAATTTTACCTAATATGGCGGGTTAAACATGTTAAAGGAGCTTGCTAATGAATCTTGCCGATTGTACTCTAGAAGGAATACAGGCAAAGACGTAAAAATGGCTGCAAATTTAGTAAGTTTGTTCATTTGGGATCAATTCCGTGACTGGGAATCAGAGTATCACTTTCTCATTGGAGTTTGGTCTCTATTAAGGTTTAATGAACAAATTTAGGCGGGGGTGCCCCTCGTGAAAGTGTGGGCGAATCCAGGCGGGTGGAAATTCATACAGGGGTTCAAAAATGAAAATGGTTGGACTTTGCTATAAAAGGTAACTCAAAATGTCGTCCTTGTTACATGATTAACAAGCGTATAATGTACTACTCACAACATATGGTTATGGAGATATAAGACAAAAATCGTCAAATGTCAAAGGTCCTCACCAAATGTCAATCTTTAATACTGCACCGATCTTCTTTTTTCAAATGTCTCAAATTGTGTACCTTTCCACGGATTGCACGAAAGTAGTTTGACTCCTACTTTATCTTGTTTATCAAAATAAATGGCAAACAAGGTCAACCCATTGACCTCTATTGATCTCCGAATTTTAAAAATATGTTGACGTGCAAATGTTTTTTGTTGCAGTCTTTTGAGGATATGAACAATTTGAGCTAATTTTTAACGAACTTGGAGGCAATAGTTTAAGATTTAAACCTTTCGTGATGACCTGTGACATTTGAATGCGTTTTTTTGTGTTATATATTCATAACCATACATTGTAACCACAAACTATACCTTTTTTTAATCCTTGTAACAGACGACACGTTGTTACCTTTTACGCAATCCAAGCATTTTAATGTTTGACCCCTGTATTATGAATTTTCCCCCTTCCGGGATTCCGCCCACACTTTCGCGAGGGCATCCCCCGCTAAATTTGTTCATTAAACCTTCATAGAAGACAAATCCATTGAGCTATGATCCTCTGCCTCACTGGGTCACGGAATGGCTCCCAAATTAACCCAACGATGTCGCTAAATGAACTGTTTGGATTATCATGGTCTACTTAAAATGTTTGGGGACATCGGAGTGGTTTATGGACCAGAAAGAAGATACCGTTAATAAAAGATGAGAGCACGTCCATCACCTTCTGCGGTAGACTAGGAAACTGATGAAGTAGCAACATCCGACATATTATTGCCTGCGATATTGTTTTCACAGTTATAGGCCTTCTAGCTTCAATGTTTTTGTTTATGAATTGGTACTATAATTACCGATAAAATTAACTCTGCACTGGTTTAACTCTCAGAACTCACAGCACTGTATGTGCATTCCAACAACAGCACACTGTAGTAACTCGTAAGATCCATAGCTACAATATAACGTCCTTATTCAAAACATGCAAGTAAACAATTCTTGCCATATTGACCATCTCTTTCCCAACGCACTTAAATGAATTCAACTAACCCTTATAACATTGACCAATTTTACAATCAATTCCTCTCAGTTACTGTGCAATTTCATAGTCACTTTGAGCTACCACTACTACAAAGTAAGAATGAAACGTGACGGATACTATATTTTTTAACATTTCACGAATTTAAAACATTCTTAAGAGTATGTCTATTTGCAAGATATTTGCAGTAGTTATTCATGTTTCATACATGTTGTATTTGGGCACATCTCTATACACATATATGATGTTTAAATTTTGCACATCCTATGAATTGTAAATTTGTTACCTCTGGTCTTGAGAAGTATGGCCTTAAAAGACAAAATTACATGCTTGCCCTGATATTTGCTGACACAGCTTTATGCTCGGTCCATAACCCATAGCAATTTCGATTTATTGTTAAAGATGCATTAGTGATCCTAGCACCAATTTTTTTGTCTTTTATGGTGTATGTAACCAAGAAAGATTATTTCAAGAAAATCATTTGATTTTGATTTGTGCGTTTTTTCATGCTTTGACAGCATTCGTTTTGCGGTGACGCATAGGCCACTTCGTTGTATTTCTGTAACCTCCTCGTTAGAACACAAAAATGGTATATTTGCAGCAAATATTACTTTACTATACAATTTAGCAATATTCTTCTCTCTTGAAAGTGCCGTTTCTGACCATCTTCACATCGACAGATGATGCTGTACATATTAAAAATCAGTAAGAAATTTGAAAAAACAAACTGATCAAAAACACAGGGCTGAAAACAGCTTTTACAAGAAAACATCTTAAACCAAATATTATACTGACGAGATTATTCAGGGACCAAAAATTACTCTATTTA
Organism: Ophioderma brevispina; assembly: GCA_023653785.1. Taxonomy (NCBI): domain Eukaryota; kingdom Metazoa; phylum Echinodermata; class Ophiuroidea; order Amphilepidida; family Ophiodermatidae; genus Ophioderma; species Ophioderma brevispina. Next base: position 6,799 of record JAMKCH010021243.1, on the reverse strand, counting down.
CAGAAATCGAACCGAAAGTGCAAACTACAATCCATCGCAAAATTGTGCACACACCACACGTCCTTGGTGGACTAGCCAATACAGGTGTTACTGATCTGCATTGTGGCCAATATTTATGTTTGCATTATAACCTTGATCTGAATTTACATTATGTTCTAAAATATCACATACTCTCAGCATGAACTAAACACTCATCACCAGGACACAGCTCAATTAGCTATTCATGTACAACTATTAACATAACTGACTTTGCTTATTCTGGGTAATCAAACATTACTCGCATTCAAAGAGCATTCATATGTTTTTGGAAAAAAAGTTGGTCACAGTGACCCGTCGTTGTGTTCCGCCATGCAGAAAATAATAAAATGTAATATTACTTTCTTGCTTTGGCGCAAAAAGGAAATCGAAATTACAAATGTATTAAAAGAAATATTATTCTATCGCTTGTATTTGACTCAAAGACCATACAAGTCTGAAATCATTAAGCTAGCACTGCATACATTTACTAGCAATTATAACATATACAAAATGATGGCAATATGTACCATATCATTAAACAGCCAATTGTGCAAAATACTCGCTGAGGAATATAATTCCAACGAAGAAAGTTAAAAAGCATCATAAGAAATCAAATAAATAAGTCCAGTGGTTTTACTTTGGTGTTTGCTTCCAGAGGTGGCGATTCTTCGTGAATTTTCCTGAATTTCAGTATTCATTATTATCAAATTTCCGCACTTTTATTTCATTTCAGCACAATTCTGAACATTTTAGGTCCATTTTACGCTGTTTTTCCACTGCCTTTTTTTTACCGTAATTCAAAATTTTCCATGCACAAAACCTCAATCACATGCCTGCGTGTTGGTTCGTTTCTTTTTACTCTTAAATTTTTGTGTGGCTTATTCACTTCATTGACAACCTATGATTTGGGAAGAAGGTTAACTTGTTGGTGTCAGAGAAAACCCTCCTATTTTCCCATGTTATATAGAAAATTATTGAAAGGAACTCTCTATTCAGATCCTCCAAAGAAATTTGAATCCGGTAATTTTATTTTTAAAAAGAGAAAACATTTTGTCTCATTCATGTGTAAGTATTTTACTATCCCGATAATATCATTGGCCAAACGAGTCATAACTTTCTCAATTTATGCTCGCAGAATAATTTCACCTGCTGGAAATTATATCCCCTCAAAATTAAGTCGACCGGTTTTTTTAACCCTGAAAAGCTTATTTTCGGCGAGCTGAAATGTTTGAACTATTTCACCTTTGCCGACATTCATTTCCATCCTCGCTGAAAATAATAAAATAAACCGGAAGCGTTTTAAAGCGATGCAAATTAACCGGCATTCCCGTTCATAGTACGAATTCTGTCGCATGAAATACAGCCAATGAAAATCAATGAATTTTCTGCTCGCCGAAATTAAAAAAAAAACACTTAGCTATTAACGACTTTATAGGCCTGAGGCGCAAAACAGTTAACAATTTTAATCCCCATTAAAAATTTCCCGCCTTCTTCAAGCCCGGCCCTCTTTAGTGGCTATCGGCATGCGGCGCTAGCGCGTTTATATAAACAATTTAGATTAGTAAATTTAAAATATTAGATTATAATTTATAGAGGCCTGCGCTCACGAATTCTAACTATCTTGGAGGTGAGAAAATGTTGAAGGATTCACTAAATTCTTCCACACTGTCACAAACTGATAGTCTTACGTCTCTTTTGATGGAGCAAAGCTTATACAACTTTAAACATTTTTTTTTCTGATTTTTGTTGCAGTTTTTCTGTTTTGATCCACAAATTCTTAAAGATCCGTCCGCTCTTTTTAAGAACTATATTGCTAATCTGGTTACACTTAGTGGACAGGGGTTCCTAGGACCCCGCAAAATCATTTTTGCCAGAATTTAACCAAATGATAGCAATATACTTTTTTCCGATCTCATATTTTTTTGTATTTGTCTAACTTTCGATTTATTAAAAATGATTAAGGGACAATTTCATTACTAGCAAAATCTGTGACTATATGCGACTAGACTAACACGTATTTCGTATATATTTGTCGGCAGAACTACGCTCAAAATAATAATTCCCTGTATCTAACTCAATAACATCAATTGTAACCTCCTTACATTTTAATCTAATTTTATCACTACCATGTATTTAAATTGAGATACCTTCAGAAGTGTCATTAGACAACTCTCAATAATTTTCTATAAAACGGATTTAAACATATACTCAAATATCACATACTTTACCGCGCTTATTTTGGCAGTACTACCAAAATTATCAAGTTAGTTCATTTTGCAAGTGGATGTGGGGACATAGTGAAAGGAAAAAGAGGACCACCTAAAAAAAGGAACGTTTTGCGTCTTATTGCCTTTTAAGCGTTTCCATGGTGTCTTGGAATATGTGGGATTCTTTCCAGGGAAACATTTAAAACCGTACAAGGGTGGTGTTGCTCGGGAACGAAATTATTTTGAAACGACGTCTTACAGATTACTGAAATTTGTGGTACTATAACCCCATATGAAGCGCCGTACACATAAAACTGGATTTGCACCTCTATTTCATAGCCCTAACCGCTTGTATTTTAATAAAAAAATGTTGGTCAGTGCATATTTGCTGTGCTAAACGCCCACTTGGATTTTGGCAACGATCAAATCCTTTTTGTAGATACCGTGATACCAATCATAACCTCGCCCCACCCATGTTACCAATCAAATTAAGATTTTGGTATCGAAAAGAGTTTCATAATATACTTTGTTTTGACATTTCTATGAATGTTTCGTGTTTTAACAAACTGTCTCAACCACGCTAACCCACACACACTCTCCTATGGACGTACTATCCTTTGTTCCCTTCTATCCAAAAGGCCGGACCAATTAAATGGCAAATCGGGTATTTTTTGCTTCTTGTTCATGTGTTGTTCTAGTATGGGTTTGGGGTGCCTTGTCCCAAATCCCTCGGTTTCGAAGGGCCCAGCGTTACACCCATATTCATTTCATATGCGATTGCCCCCGGGATTTTTCCCCTGTCAAAGCTCTCGGTGGGACTCCACCTGTTACTTTTCTGGTATTGCCACCGGTATAGAAATTCTGGACAGACCCTGGTTTAGAATGATTTTACGTTTAGCATTTACACACAATACAAATTCCGTAAAAAGGAAAGGGCGCCCCAAGGATAGTCTTGTTTGGGTTGTTCTAGTGTGGTTGGGGAATACTTTTGTAAGAAAGAAACGGTAACACAATATCAGATTGATTCCCGAAGTGGATGGCAACTTTTTATGTACAAAAGTGTTTGAAATAAGATATAAAACATATATATATTGGAAATACAAGAATATAGTAGGACAGTTTAGTTGTTGGTGAAAGTTGCAATTTTGATGAAGCCAATACCCAATTAGCGTATTATAGGGAAAATAGAAGGTAAATTAGGAAGCTTTTATTTTTGTAGCCAATATCAGTAAAAGAAATTGTTTAAGTGTGTACACAAATGAAACAGAAATACTTAGTTTGTTATTTATCTTTTTTTGCACTTATAAGAATTTGTAAATGGTTTATTTCAGCATTTAGGGAGTGGTATTTGTTTATTGAGGCCGTTTGGCAGAAACAGCTGGATGGGGGGGATTTTGATAGTGCCTTTTGTGTTTGTGGCATGATATTAGGGTTTTAACATGAACTTTGCCCTTGATAGTGACCCTTGACTTTAGAAACAAATGAGGTGTGTGCCGTGTAAAACCATACCTGGAGTTTGGTTTCTAATTGAATAGCATTTTTCAATTGAGTTCAATGTTACATTTTCAGCTTATTTTACAACGGGACTCACAACATTTGACTGGTAATTATGGCTTTTGACCTTATAACAATAGGTGCACCTTTTAGTTTATAACCCTATTACAATTGCATAAAAATCAATGCCCTTGTTCAATTTTCACCAAATTTGAAGGTTAATTAGAGTAACAGACAGGTGAGACTTCAATCATTCCATAAAATGTTTGCCATCAAGTACTATTTTGCATAAATATGGCCTAAATTTTGGCATAAATTTTGCGATATTCTGCTGTTCTCTGCGACTATCGGTGAAATTTTGACCACAAATCTGTATAAAAAAAAGAATGCCTAGTACCAATTGAAGTGTGTATTTTGAATTATGTCCAAGTGGCCTTAATAAAAATAAATGTGGAGACCAAGGCCTTTGTTTTTTTAATTAATAATTTGTAATATTAGAGCCATAATTCTAAATATAAAAGAAGGAGCTTGTTCATTTACGCCTAATCGGGCTCATACCCGATGCCCCAAAACACTCGAATTCGCGTTCTCGGCTTTCTTGGTTTGGCGGCGGGGTACCAAGGTTCGGGTTGTTTGGTTTTGTGCGAACAACGCCAGTGTTCCACATTTACAAGGGTGTTTGCCCATCACCCCTTCCACCAACACAACCCATCCAATTCAGTTTCTCATTTTCACCAAATTAAAAAATGAAAAAAAAATTAATTAAAAAGAAACCATAGATTTTAATTATGTTTTAATAATTAAAAAAAAAAAAAAATATATTTGTTTTTTTGAATCATTTTCTCCACCTTTTTCTTTTTTTTTTATTATATTGTTAAATCTAATTTATTTTGGTTGCTTTTTTGTCACCATTCTATTTTTTATTTTTATAAATTTTTTATAATTGTTTAAAAACCCTTTTTTCTTCGTATTTCCTTTTTTAATGTATTTTCCATTTTTTTTTCATTTTAATATTCGGTTTTATTCGTTCAATTAATTTGTATTATTTTTAGTTTTAATACTTGGTCCATATTTTGCTCATTTTAAATGCTTATTTTTTGTTTCATTAATTTTTTGTTCGTATTCTTGTTAGCGATTTTTGATTATTTCTTAATTTCTTTTAACCTTTTAATTACTTACTAACTTTGTTCGTATTTATGTTCAAGTTTCATTATTTATTATTGCGTTTTTATTTTAATTAGTTTTTTACTAAACACAGCCCACATCTTTCCTGAACAAACCCTGCTTTTCATATTTTATCAACGTGTATTTTTGTGTAATTTTAGTTGCATTTTTGTTTCTTTTTTACATTATTTTTGGTTTATTAACTTTTGTTATTAGGCCATGGAATTGGATATTTAGTTTCCAGTTCGCCCCCACCCCGAATTTTTCATTGTTGTCAAACTTTCATTTTTTGGTTAAAAGTCATATTTTTGCAAATCTTAATATCAGAATCAGAACTTTTCGCTCTCAAATATCAATAGCAGTCCGCTCTGATCATTTTAACATATTTTGTGGCTGAGGGGGTGTACTTAGTGGTTAATAAGGACAATTTTTAGAGTCCCTACCAGCTCCTGCTCTAATCGCGATCGAGCTTACAGATTCATCTTGAAAAATTTGTGTTTTTTTGACAGAATATTACTAAAAGTATCAAACTGTTATAAAGTCTGGTTTTAGATATATGAATTCAGGATTAGACACCATCTTATACCAAGGACGGACATTTAGATGATCTTGAAAAATGAATAATGAAATATGACCTCCTTTTTTCGAACATTCAACCGAAACTAACAATCCAAGTCCATTGGCCTATGATTTTTGTTTTTATTTAATCTGCTTAGATTATTTTTATGTTTTTTCATTATGTAATTTCCATATTCGTTTTTCTTTTAAATTCTTATTGTTTCCGTCTTTTCTTTTTAATTTAAAAAAAAAAAAAATTTCTTATTTTTCCCTCATTGTCACTTGTTAATTCTTTTGATTTTTATTTTGTTTTTCCATTTCTATTTCATTTATTTTCTTTTGTTTCCATTGTAATTTTTTGTTCATTAACTTTTGTTATTAATTTAATTTGCTTATATTATTTTATGTATTTTTAATTAATTTTAAGTTAATATTGTTTTTCTTTAAAATCTTATTTGTTATTTGTCTTTTCTTTTTTTTTGTATTTAGCGTTTTCTTTTTTTCACTCCTTTCATATTGGTTTTTCTTTTAAATCTATTTGTTTTCCGCGTCTTTTCTTTTTATTTGTCATTTAGCGTTTTCTATTTTTGACTCATGGTTCAATGCTTATTGTTTTGAATTTTAATTGTGTATTTTATTTTATTTAAATTATTTTCTTTTTTTCCATGTAATTTTTTGTTCATTACTTTTGTTATTAATTTAATTTGCTATATTATGTTTATGTATTTTTAATTAATTTTAAGTTAAGATTGTTTTTCTTTTAAATCTTATTTGTATTTGGCTTTTCTTTTTATTTGTAATTTATCGTTTTCTTTTTTTCACTCATGGTCATTGTAATTTTTTTGAATTTTTTATTTTGTATTTTATATATGTTTAAAATTTATTTTCTTTTGTTTCCGTTCTCATTTGTCAGTTCAGTTATTTTAGTTTTTCATTTTGGCCTACTTATTCCGCAATTCGTGATTCATTGACGCTGTTTAGGTTGTTAAAAAAAAGAAACAAGGGTTAAAGGGAGAAAAAAAAGCAAAACAACGCACATCTTTCCTGGTGTACAACGCGCTCAAACCAGAACAAAACTAAATAAACAACAATGACAATCAAACCTCCTTGACCCGTATTTCTAACCCAGGACCAACTGGGGAAAATAATACATGAGAGTTTAGCGCCTTAGACCGCTTGGCCACATGGAATGTACTATGTCTTTGTGTTCTGCTCAATTGATCACACGGTCAGGAGTGATGGACTACCGCTCGAGTTCACACATTGACATGACCCAATATGGCGTGTACGTGGAGGATTCCATCATAGAGTGTTTTGAAAATATTCCTTAATTTCGCAAGGGAAAATGGAGAACTTCT
>JAMKCH010021242.1:0-117570 GCA_023653785.1 Ophioderma brevispina | reverse complement strand
TCATGGATGGGCTGGAACAGCCCATCCATGAGGAATTTTCTCACCCGTTACAGCACACTTTTAGAGTATGTTGTAAGAAAAAAGGTCCCCTCTTGTAGGACTAACCCTGGTTTAAACCCAGGTCTAAAGTTAGTCTCCCTTTCAGAATACCAACCTTGGTGTCGTTGAGGTAAACAAAACCTTAATGAGCTCTCTTATCCCGTTCCTGTGTTTCTCACACACAAGTTTAATTGAAATATAGAACGAAGCAAAAGCGAGTCCAAAACATCTTTCAGTGCAATTAATTGCTTGTTCGGGGCTCTTTTCTTGGAAATCGAAAGGTCATTTAGCTCAAGAAAAGAAAGGGATTGCAGTTCTTTTCATAATTAAAATTTAATTGTGATTTTGAAAGAGTTGAAGTAGACATGATTAATTTCTTTGGCATATGAAAGTAACAAACACATACAAATAAGAACATGTGCGTGCAAGTATGTGCGTGCGAGCACGTGTGCGTGCAAAGTAAATGTGCGTGCGAGCACGTGTGCGTGCATGCCCACGGGTGTCTTCATGATGTGTGCACGCACACTGACATACACATTATGATGTAATGATGTTTGAGCAGGGGTAGCGTTAAAGTACATTTTGTAGTTGTGGACCACCAATTTTAACCTAATTGGACTCCTGAAATTCAACTTCCTATGTAGTAAATAGTCAGTGGACCTCTTAATGGACCACCAGTGTTAGATATTTGGAGGTCCTTAGCGCTACCCCTGGTTTTGAGCATAGTTTTCTAGCCTTGACTCTTCTTGGAAATCAAAGATCGCTTTACAAAAAAGATGGGTAGCCTTAATGGGACTATATGGGATATGTAAGGCTTTGAGCATGGTGCATGCTAGCCTTCATGGTCCAGCAGCTCAAAAAAAAATCAGGATAACTACCCTGATTTCATGACTGATCGGGTAGGAGATGATTATCTTCAAGCAGAATGTTAGCTTTAAGGTCTGAGATGTTCCATTGAGGAGAAAATGACGTTTTGACCTCTCCCATTTTGTACAGGAACGAATAGGACTTGTATTTACCGGTTGTGAAATCAGTAGAGCAAATATGTGTACCAAATTGGCCCATACGACAGTGTGTGTGAGCAGAGTGAGCTAATGTGGGTGACCACATTTGGGAACATTTGTATTTATTCATAACATCAAAAGGAAACATTTCCCGGACCTTATATTTCACTGGGGTAATGTGAAAAATAAACTTTCTTCTGATTTTGATGGGGGTATTGTGAGGGGACAAAGCTCCCTCTATGCAACATTGGTGTCGTGGGGTGAGATTTAGCAAATTGTAATCAAAATGGCTCTCATTAGCATGTTATTGGGCATTAACCCCCCCAGGTCTACTGGCCGATTCATTGATTTCATGCCATTTAGCCAATCAGAAGGACAAGAGGGACATGGTAAGAAAAGTTCAAGTTTATACAGAGAGAAGGCCTATGTTGATTGGTTACTAAGAGGTTCTATCGTGCTATATATGATTGTATGAGCTAATATGCTATTTGTAAAGAAAGGAAAGGTGGTAGACCTCAGGGGTTAAAAATACTTGATGCATATTGGTCTCATAGATCAAATGTAAAAGGTGATTGGTCAGGCTATCGGGATTGCTTTTTCTTCACATTTTAAGCAAAAAACCTAAATTTTATATTTTGGGGTACATTTTGCTTACTTTACCTCCAAAACGCCCAGAAGAACACCAACAAAATGCAGGAGAAAAAGTTCAAACTTGGCTACTTACTATACGGTTGGGTAAGCCAGGCCAACACAAGACCCACACTTTATATAATGTAAGAATTATAAAGCCTTTTATTTTGAAGTTGGTCTCCTCTCAACTACAGCCTGCCTGTACTTTATGCCAAATTTTCCCCTACATGTACATTTAATATTTACCTATTAACCATCACCCGTCTCTTTACTTAAAGGTGCAACAAGAGATTTCACATATCAGGTGTCCCCCAAAAAATAAAAGTACTGATTTTTGCCCTGAAGTAAAGCTTTCCTTCAAAAATATCCCCATCTGAAAAGATAAAGCTGAGAAATGTGTCGTTGGTACAAAAATTAGGAGCAAATACAAAATTCAGCCTATGTTTTATATTGAAATATAAGCAAATAAAAATAGCCTTTTTTCTCTTTTTTAAGACTTTTTTGTAGCCAAATACAAGGTAGGAAATCTATTAAGTGTCTAATCTATATGAAGTCACTATATTTTGATGCCTCAAAATCTCTCGTTGCACCTTTAATTCCTTTTGACAGAAAAAACAAACAATTATTGCATTGCTTGGTTATTGTCCCTCGAGTATCTCCTTGCTCTTTAACCACCACTAAAATCTCTTATTTCTGATGTGTATGATGTATACCTGCAGAATGGCACCAATTCTACAGTTACAGACATGTGGCTATTCCCCCTTTTCAGTACAGGTATGATCCGACAAGGTCAGAACAACTTTTTTTTTATTTAACGAGCCCATCTGTCTGTCACGTTTCATGGCATGTTACGTAGGTATTGATAATATCACGAACATCCTTAAGAAAAGAGAAAGACCTTTCCATGAACTGCTGAAATACCCTCCACACAGCTGACATGTGATAACATGGGCAATTCATTTTATAAGGCTTCTCATATATTTTTGGATAGATAAGTGTTCAATTTTGTCACACCGAACAATTTTTTAAGGAATACTTGTATCCCTCAAATAATACAATTTTTTTTAAATATTTTTGTTTTACTAGAATTGCTATAGTGTACAGTTAATTCTTAGAATCCATCTCCTTGCTTACAGCAAAGCAAACCTTCGGATGACACACCACACTGCGTTTCGCTAAACATGATTACGTCAGTAGAGTAAACAGGGAAGGCAAAGTGGGTCACCGACCGGTCGGGTCACTTTTGTTTGTGCTGAAAAACACGGGTGCCTAAGCGTTCAAGAATCCATCACACTGGTGACCAATAAAATAACACCCTACATTGATGAAGCTACAAATTAGCCTCCCAGATGGAGAGAGTGAGAGGAGAGAGAGAGAGAGAGACAAATAAAGAGAGAAAGAGGAGGGAGGTTTTAAAACCTAGGGATGAACTAGATGGTCTGATTGAAAACATCCTCCTAATCAGAAAACAGCATCTTTCCTATCTGATAAATGGAACATAATTTTTAAATTATGTTATTATTTTTAAAAAATACAGAGTAAATAGCAGCAGATGAGTTGGTGTGTTTCTATTGAGAATAATTTTCCAGTATATATCAGCAAAGAGATTAAATTGAAACCGCATTCTCTGCATGGTATTTTCCTGCTCATACCGGCGAAAATTTTCACAGGCATTTAACCTTCTTTAGGAAAGATAATTCCATGCAGATAAATTCTCTGGTTGGCACCAATAGAAACACACCATTCCAGTAGAGTGCACACACCTGGGAGAAACTGGAAACAAGCAACGCATGGGTCATCAATTTATACTCGCAGTGATTTTGTCTACTATCGTTTCTGCGTTCTGACTTTTTGTTCCCATATAACAATCGGTTATTGTGGCCGAAATTTAAAATACTGTAGCACATACATGTACTCCCAGTATTCATTAGGTATAACAGAGACGACTATACGTTGATTACCACCAAATAGGCGGGAATTATTTGCCTGTCAGGCCAGGTTTCCAATGAGGGCCTGCTACTGGTATCCTGGTAACCAGTACTACATGTACCTGTCCCAGGGCCGAGTGTCGGCGGCTAAACCGGCACCCCCATTGGGTTTCTAAGGAAATCTGATGAGGAGGGTAGCTGGTTACCCTGGTAGAATGAAAAAGAAGATCTACCTACAAGGGCGTCAGCTCTGGAGAGCTAATGGTGGCCATCCAACACATGCTTCCTTGCATTGTAGGCATGGTTGCCCAAAGGCTAGGTCCACCGCCGAAAACTGTGGATTGACGTCAGGAAGGGCATCCGGTCAATTATCTTTTGCTCCAATAAATCCTCACACAGCAGTATTGCTGAGTGTGTGAGGTGTATCCGGCCACCCCCATTAGCGGGGACAAAACCAGATTTAAAACTTTGGTTTAACTAAAACTAAAACTAATCTATTGGTGTTTATCATTTGACGCATAAAAGTAAACCAAATGTAAAACGAGCCATTGGTAGGAATCGGGCCGCCCATGCATAAGAACACACTGCGTTTCTTCCGTTGTCTTGCGCCTACATTATTCCATATTAGTTCGCACTGTTATGAGGTCTGCCCATTTGGTAGCAATCAAATTATAATAAGCAACTGGATTACAGAGTGGGATAAGACCGACATTCAGCTTATTTTGGATGGAAGAGCCAAACAAAAAACAAAAAGATTGCTACTAAAGGATCACTACAAAACTTGATGCAGCTGAAGTCAGCGAGATCACAACCCGCAATACATCGCAATTGAACTGCGTGTATCACCTTCAGCTGGATGAATGTACCGCATAAAAATGCACATTTTATCCTGATTACAAATTCAAACAAAACTTTGGAATTGGGCAATTTAAGGGATAACTTTTGTAATTCCTGCATTTTTTGTGTCCTATCACTAGGGTAACTTCTATATTGTTTTGATATTAATTACCACAGGACCTTTGGGATAACTGACACCGATAGAGCTTCCCTCTACAAAGATGGCACAAGTTTTTCTAAACGATTGCTTTATTTGTCTTAATGGATGCATAATGTACTCCACATTCCCTGATCATGGTTGAGTGGCATGAATGCCGAAGAGAAACACTTGCATAACAGCTGCCCCAAAGTACTTGAATAACTCTACCTTAAAGGTGCTTGTTCCAATTTATGTGTATTGTGTTCTCTACTTGATATGAGAGCCTGGCACTGTGCACATACACCCCATCAAGTACCGTGGTAAACAAACTTGCGGTTTTTATGGTAGAAGCAATAATGCATATTGCAGTGTCATATTCAACAATGTGCTAATATTAAAACAGAGGTTTTTTGTTTATATTTTTGGAATGAAATGGATTTGAGGGCTCAAATTCCAGGACGATAATGAGAAAAATACGGCCTTTCATCTGATATCAAAATCGATACTACTTCCAGGTAAATCAGGGGGTCCCAAAGATGACCAAACACACACTTTTAAGATAAAGGGATGCAATACAGTGATGCAGGAGGTGAAACTTATTTCTAGAGATTAACCGATCCAGGGTTTCCTCTGCTGATCCGATGGCCGATATTTTTTTGTAGTATCGGCCGATCCACCGATCCAATCCGACGATTTGCCCCATATATTGAAGATCGCACCGAGTTCAAAATCTTAAACTTAGGAATTGCCGACGATGATTATAATCATCAAATCTGTGCAGTCCACATTCGCTTTATGTTCCGATGAGGAATTTCAGAGGAAAGGTTACCTTTGGCAATTCTTGCTCATGTTTCTACTTAAAAATTGGGAAAATACCCATTGTACTTCGTCCCATTCATTCAGTACAGAGATGAGAATCGGCAGCCTCTGCCATATTTTTGCCGATCCGAATTTTTGCTGATTTTGCACATAACGGCTCCCGATCAGATGTCCGATACAAATATCGTTAATCTCTCTTTTACAGGAAAATTTGCAAAAATTTAGATTTTTTAGTTTTTTTGTTTTTTTTAATATATTAAAAAATCCTTTTAAAAGGGAAAGCCGACCCTTAACAGGAAAGTGTCTTGGTGGGAATATTTTTTCGTATTAAGGCTATGTTGCTCGAAGGATTGTAAAAAGGTGGGTGACCAATCTTTGATGGCTGTCATGAAATCTGGGCGAGGATGGATAAGTGGGTGGGTGACAAAGGTCGTGTAGGAATATGCGGGGTCAAAGGTCATGTGGAAAAGTCATTAAGGTCATTATAATATACTGGGAATGATGTTGGGTAAACAGTGAAAGTATATTTTGTTGTTCATTTTAAAGTTGCCACATGAAAATCAAAATCTTAAGTTGGATTGGGCGAGTATGAGGCTGATGACCAAGCAGTGCTTATCTAAGATCTTCAAGAAGTTAAACTCCACCAAAACCTACAGGTGCGTCAATCGATCGACAACCTATCCCCGCTACTCCATCAAAATGCAATTTTGGGTAAGAGGAGGTTTTTTGTATTTTTCTCATTACTCTAGTGGAAATTTAAGGCCCAGGAAATGTTTCCTTTTGATCTTATGAAGAATTAAGTCGGTCGACAAATTAATTAAACCCACCACACAGTCCAATAAAAGCCAAATTAGTATTGCATTACGAAAATGATAGTATCACTATCACTTACATTGGTTAACAGATAATGATGTAGGAGACAATAACACTATCTAGGAAAAACTGTATCACAAAAATACCTTACTCCATAGTTGCAATACATTATTAGCAGCTATTTTTGTGAACAAAACCCCCTATTCAATGATAATTTAAGTGGTAAAACCTATGACAGGTAATTCAATAGGTGTTTTTATACAACGCTATAATTGTGCCTATTTAAATTCACAACACTCAAGGTAAAAGCTTGAAAATCCAAACCCTGTTAAGCATCATAAAAACGGTCTTTGTTTATTTTGATGCAATCCAAAAAAGTTTTATATTTGTTTTGTTTCAATACAAATTCTGATTTGTTCATTACCACTATTTGCGTTACAATATGGTCATCTTAAGGACCACACTTCGTGGCAGCCAAGTTATATCAAGGAAGGACATGTGCACTTCTGGTAATCATATATCATGCTTAAACGAGGAGCATCAAGGATGCTGTGGCTTACCCCAGTGGTGTGGTGTTGAGTTGTGAATGACGTGAAACACTTATAGCTACAAGCAACAACACTTATAGGTCAAGCAAAAATGGACAGCTAAGTGATAATTTCCCATACCTACCGTCCCTTAACTGGGCTATTCAATGTCAACACTCGAGATGTGCACCCGGCAGCAAGCAGTCATGGATTTTTCTTGTTTGGTGTTGTGATGATTATTGATATTGATGAGAAATGAAATCCTGAAATTTTGAGCTTTCTACCGCCTTCGTTTTTCCGCGGGAGCATTAGGATTCACATTAGGGGGGTCACCATGAATGAAACATTGATGTTGGATTGCAACAAAAAGGCAATTTTGCGAGGGCCCCATAAACTTGTAATGGAACCCTTCTCAACTCTGAACAATCTGGGGAATTTTTTGTTGTTAGATTGTAGAATTGTAGAATTCAACTCTGGCATCAAAAATGTGATAGCTCCTTTACTTTTAACGTTTATTTTGGTGTAGAAATGCAATAATCTTTCATGTGGGAACAAGTGTTGGGGGGGTCAGAACTCTGTAACTATTGAAAAATCCTACTTTTGGCAATTTGACATGTATTGGCCCCCTGAAAATCCATGTTGACATATGACATCAACCCCTCTACTTCATATATGTTTGAAGATACATATCAAGAACATTCTTGAAAGAATCAGCTTTGTGTCCTCGATGTCTCCATTTTTTTCTGCACACGATACTTTTGTGCTGATATCCCATAGAATGTATATGGTATATACCGTGCATGTACAGTGACGCTCTGGGTCACCTATACCTTTTGTGTGGTAACTTTGAGTGTGTATTTGTTGTGAAAAAATAAAACAAAAAAAAAGCTAGTTTTTCTTTCAGGGAAAGTTTGTTTAATATATATCTTCAACATAATCTGAAGGCAGAGGGGCGTGTCGAATGTCAACATTGGGTTTCAGGGGGGGTCAAAAGGTGTCAAAAAAGGTACAATTACCATTTTCAAAGGGCTGTACCTCACTTAATTACTTTCTACTGTGTTCATATTGTATTGGTTATTGTGTTAAAGTTCTCACTATGTACCCCTGATTGACCAGCCTGCTGTTGCAGGCATCAATTTCAATAAATTGTTCTCATTGAATAATATAGAAATGTAGCACCTTTCTGAAAAAATGTAAAGCCTAACCAAGGGGAAAATGAACCGTAGATTACATTTGACCTTGATTCGTGACCTTTGACCTCAACAAATTGAGAGGAACCCGTATTGCACCTTCGACCCAAGGTTAGGTTGAACTCGGAACTTAAACTTTTCAAAGATGACCAGAAAACAAAACTAACCACACTGGATGACCTCAGTGACCTTTGACCTTGTCCCTGACCTTTGACATCATCCACATATGAAGGACCCTATTGGCACCCTTCAACCCCAAGTCTGGTTTAAATCGGACTTAAACTTTTCGAGGAGATTGCAAAAAACGAAAACCTAACCAAACGGTAACTGGACCATGACCTCAGATGAACCTTGACCTGTCCATGACCTTTGAACATCATCACATATGAAGGACCCATATTGAACTTCACCCCAAGTCTGATATTATATTGGCTGATTTGAGTAGGATACAAGAATTTATCGTTCAGCTATGATTTTTGAAAATATTGTGCGAGTCCCGGGCGACGAGCGCAAGATTTCAAAGCTCATAGCGAGACCGATAATTCTTGTATCCTACTATCAAAATCATTCACTATGATCATTATTATTTTGTCAAGAATCTGACTTGAACCTGGGCTTCAGTTTAGAGTACTGATACGATAACATTAGTGAAAAGATAAACACCACATGGTAACATCATATTTTTAAAAAGTGAACCCCAGAAGTAATCCAATAACTTGAACAAGTTGACAACTAGGAAACCAAAGAAATGGAGCCAGAGACACCAGGAACCACCTAAGAAATGGAACCAGAAGACACCAAGGACCACCCACAAAATTTCAAACAGTAACAGCAAAACCCAAAATACTGACACCACCAAAGAATGGAACATCCCTAGACTACTTCATCAATCACAAGCCTCCCAGAAAACTCATGTCTGGTCTTTTAAAACTCATGTCATTGTCTCAAAAACTCATGTCCTGTCTCAGGTACACGGCCATTTCTTCATGGTAGATTACCACAGCACTACCACGGTAGACATGATTCCCCCTACCCAACTAGACGTACACTTCCGCCGGCCAAGATTCCGTATGTTTATTTTGAACCAAGGCATCACGACGATATGTACACACAGCGGCTGTCTGCACTGTCGGGGAGTAGCTATGTGGTTACACCGGGCTTCTCAGCGCGCATGGTATTTCTCATGGCAATTTTGTTTTTTGATATTTTTGGCATATCTTTGCTTTTTTTATTACACTTTTGCTTGAATATGAGGGTTTTTGATGATGCCCGATCTTGAATTCGTATGAATTTTCCTAAAAAACGTTCAAACCCCTAAACGAGCCTACGTGTAAGCTCCTCCTTTCATGAATTTTACCCACTCTCAAAATGGCGTCGTGGTACCCGCGGGTAGCTTGTTGGTAGCTGCGTTCTCTCGCAGTACTTGTTACGTCCAATTCAGTACTCTACTCACATTCACTTCTCTCCACCTATTGGGCAACTACAGGGTCGCCATTTGGGGTGGGTAGTAGCCGAGTAGCCACAATTACTGTATACTAATACTTTGGTACTAGTTAGCCCTATCTTGCAGCTACTTCCTCCCAATTAGCCCAGTGTGTACAGTGCAGTAGCTATCGCGGTAGACATGGTGTAGCTTGCCGTCATAGGCTACCACGTGAGTTAGAATCCGGCCGTGTACATGGTTTTATTGTACAATTAAAGCTGTGTACAAAGGTATAGATGGAAACTTCTGAAAACATAATAATGGTTTAATCGGCTTAACTTTTCAAAATGATACGCAAAAACGAAAACCCTACCAAACTGGAACACATATACCCTACCTACATACACATCTACCTACATACGGACAGTGCACCCTCGCAATATCCCTCTATGCTTTTTCAAGCCAGGGGGATAAAAAAAGCCTAAAAATGAGGGTCTTATCGCGGCACATAACCATACTTCCTCCTCCCAATGTGCGAACCCCCCCCAAACCTGTACATTTACTTGTTTTGCTGTCATCCCCCATTTTGAAACATTTTAATTTTGTATGTTACCACCTTTTACCATTAACATTAATTTCCAATTCACACCCCCACACACCAGTTTCATGAATAAAATGATGAAGTGGCATTCAAAGGCAAAAAGAATCCTTTTTTAGTTGTCAAGCAAGAAACTTTCTAATTTAGAAAAGTACAGACTCCTGTGTGCCAAAATTCATATGCCCTGCAAGGCCATCTATGCCAAAACAACCCAGGCCTACACATAAGCACCTGTGGTGTATATCACTTACACTTGACAGTTACTGACCTTGATGTCCACAAATGGTTCCCTGTTTCTTGGTATAGACCCTACTAACAATGCAAAGAGTCGCCAGAACACTACAGTGAACCAGAGTATTGACTATATTGTATTGTTAGTCGGTAAATGAAGTTGTTACACAAGTGTTTACAAGGTGTAACCACTTTCTGTGCGTTTCTTGATAGTTATGGCCCTGTTTCCTTGCCGTGTTAATGTTTCCCCAGGGGGGGTAGTTTTGGGCCCTATAGACCTTTTTCCCTTGACTCCCTCCATATCACTGTTTTTTGTTTCATACTGTGTAGTAATTGGAACTAAAGTTTGACATGAGCATATTGATCTGTCACCCCCAGCACTCTCATATAAGACTTACTTCGTAAGCCCCAAAATAGGGGAGTGTGTGTCACTCCAAGCGTACTTTTCATCCATTGAAAGTCGCCCAAATTGGGTACCAAATTGCAAGGTTTTATAATTACTGAGGAACCTGTATGTTCAAACCTACTGTAAGCAGTAGGTTGAACTATTTTAGACACAGACAAGCCCATCTGCAGTCCTACATTTTTTTAACATAGGTGAACACGCAATGTGGGTTAATCTACAGTGTATCTAACTCCAATTTAATGTTCATGAATTCACAGCTCAATCTTGAACAGATCAGCAGCATTACAGTCCAATCGTTCCTAGACTAAATAATTACAATTTTTATCATTAACTAGCTATACTTTGTTCAGCACCTAATAACCAAATTAATTCGGCTTTTGTTTATCCGCCATAATTCCGTTTTACACGGGCACCTTTTGCCACAAGCGTGTGCCGCGCATGTATTACGCACTGCGTCTGCTGCGGTAGTGTTGCTTGAAGTTGCGTCCGCACTATTCTATATCAATTCATGGTGTGAAGAGTCTTGTCTATTTGGTGATGAACAAAGTATAGGACATGTGATTGTGACATTAATCTCTCTAATTAGCTTCAAAGAAATTAATTTAATTTCTCCCATGGCAACATTAATTATAAGTCTTTCGAAAATGAAACTACTTTTATTTTTGGACAATACCTTGTTCATCTACTTTTCTTTAAGACATTATCTTGTTCATCTTTATTTTTGACAATATCATCTTCTTCATCAAAACAGGATAAAAGGCGGCTTCTAAGAATTTAATCATCTCACTCGTCATGGCCATTAAGCCTTTCAAACATCAGCAACACCATCGCAACACATGATACAGCCATTTCAATATCACAAAATCACATACTTGAAAATTTTTTAAATCCACTCTGGTGTTTAATTTACAGCTCAATTAAACAAAAATTGGGCGTTTTTTTTTTTAAATCTTTCTAGAATACCTCTTGGTCACCACCAGTGGGCCGTGAGGAAAAGGAGTTTCTATAAATCGCAATCGTCTCTGAACGTAACATGCAGTAACTACTTGGAACAGACTGAATGGGGCTCTCTTCCGTTAATCTGTTTAGAGCTATTTAACACCCTCGGGGAGTAATAAATGTTACAAGGCGAGCAACAACAAACAACTCGTGCACTGCACAAAGGGAAAAGAGGCGATGTTGTTGTGTGGCCAAATTTCTAATTCATTTGTAAAAATGGCACATCTACTCTGACGATGTTAACTAGCAATCAAGCGGCATGTAACGACTTTTACCGTGAGGGTACAACCAAGCGCTTAAATACAAATATTACGACATGTCACGGTCAATTGAAGCCAAATATAGACTTTTTAAATAGCTCGGAGCTGTGCAGGGTAACGTCCAGCTTCGACTTGCGTAAACAGCACAGCTCACATTCCAAATAGAAGATTACGAAACATTTTCTCAAGACTTTGATTGAAAATGAACATTAGGGGAAACAGACATCGTGACTGGCATGGGAAATGCAAATATTTTCTTAATCCTTTCACCTTTCACGAAATACAATTTCACCCTTTTCCATTTTGATAATGATGTACTTTCCGAGGCAACAAAACATATGACGTACATTGCATCACAGAATGCATTACAAATCACAACAGATTGAAAATATTATATTTTTTTCTTTCTTAGTAATGTATATTAAGGGCAAAATGAAATTAAAAAGTGCTATCAAGGAATTTTTTTTTTATAAAGCCATGAAATAGCCTTCATGGCAAAATACAGGTTTGTAGGATAACATCAAGAAAACTTGACTGAAAAAAAACAGCTGCTAATATAAAGTAAATGCGTGGGCATTTATAGGGCGGATGGTAGACTGGTAGGTGCACATGACCCCTAAAAAATTAAGCAAACATAAACAAATATTAATTAATGAGGGATAGAATCAGACCATAAGCAATGATGGTGCCATCTAACCAATGCAAAATTTGCACACTACTTTTGTATAATCTAGATGATCATGGGGGCCCACAAATTTAAGACCTTCTTGCACGTACTGTTGTTGCTTGTGCAGTCCTGGCCTCCAGTTCAGATTTTGATTGATAGGCTTAGACCCTACTTACATGCTCCTCACACCCACAAAAATGCACAAAGCCCCCTTTTTAATTCTGCTTTGCAATATTGGACTCGGGTGCAATGTGAGCAAAAGCTGAAGGCAAGAATAACTAGTAGAGCAAGAGTAGAGCAAGAGCAAGAAAAAAAGCCAGAGCAGGAGCAGAGCAAAAGCCGAGCAGAGCAAAAAGAGAGCAGCGCAGAGCAAGAGCAGAGCAAGAAGAAAGCAGAAAAAGAGGAGAGCAGAGGGCAGAGGCTAGCTGAGGCAGAGGCGAGCAAAAGCAGGGCAAAAGCAGACCAAGAGCAGACAAGAGCAGAAGGCTTGAAAGCATGCGCAGAGCAAAGAGCAGAGCAGAACATCAGCAGAGCAGAACATAGCAGAGCCGAGCAAGAGCCAGAAGAAGCCAGAGGAAAAAAAATGCAAACAATGAGGCAATTGCAAAAGCCCAGAGCAGAAGAGGACAGAACAGAACAGAGCAGAGCAGAGCAAGAGCAGACAAGAGCAAGAGCCGAGAAAGAGCAGAGCAGAGCAAGAGCAGAGCAGAGCAGCGCAGAGCAAGAGCAGAGCAAGAGCAGAGCAAGAGCAGAGCAAGAACGAGCAAGAGCAAGAGCAGAGCAGAGCAAAAGCAGAGCAAAGAGCGCAGAGAAAAGAGCAGAGCCAAAGAGCAGAGCAAGAGCAGAGGCAAAGAGCAGAGCAAGAGCAGGGCAAGAGCAGAGCAGAGCAAGAGCAAACAGCAAGAGCAGAGCAATAGAACAGAGCAAGGCAGAGGAAAGAGCACAGAACCGACACAGCGAGCAAGAGATAAGCAAGAGCAGAACAGAAGCGAAGGCAGAGGAGAAACAAGAGCAAAACAAGAAGGAGAGCAAAGCAAAAGCAGAGCAGAAGCAGGGCAGGCCAAAGCACAGCAGAGCAAGTAGAGACAAAAAAACACTCGCGATGGCGACAACTAAGATCTTGGGCGCAAAAGTTGACCAGTAATATAAAGCTCGTTCAACACTACTCTTAACAATACAGAGTGTGAAGGGCAGCAACTGCTGTTATTTTTCAAGAGGCAGAGCAGGCAGAGCCAGAGCAGAGCAGACAGCTGCAAGAGCAAGCAAGAGCGAGCAGAAGCAGAGACAGAGGAGAACACGAGCAAAGCAAAAGCAACGCAGAGGCAGAGGCAGACAAAGCAGAGCAGAGCACAGTGCAAGAGAGATCAAAACAATTCGCGATTGGCGGACAACTAGGACTAGGGCGCAAAGCTGGACCAGTCTGCAATATAGTGTATCATCAATATGCGCACCCTACTCTTAACCATACTAGAGGGTTGACGGCGCAACTTGCTGTTATTTTTCTATCACGGCGAATCACTGTCATGACTGTGTGTGTTTTTTTCTTCTTATTAAATTCATTCAAATGATTACACATACATGCCTAGGTTATTTGGTCTGCCATTTTCTGAGCTCTCAGGCTCCTTTGGAATACTACATACATTGATTTATCAATTTGAGTTCTCAGCGATCATGGCCTGTGTTCAATGTCTAAAAGAGTAACGTGAGCAAGCTAAGCTGGTCCAGTTTTTTCCTTTATATTTTAGTAAGGGTGGCATTTTTAGACTATGCAAGGTCAAATAACAGATGGGGCAGAAGGAAAGCAAGATTATTTTCTGGTCAAGCTCAAAAAAGGTATGAAACAAAAATTTAAGGCTTTTCTGAGAATTTTGACTACCAATTTTGAGTATTAGATTTAAGATATCACCAAAAAAAAAAAAACTTTCCCGAGCGTTGCGCTGGTGTTAGGGGCCGGGCGGGCTTGGCTGCTTCTGGAATGTGTGCGTGGGAAAGATACCAAAAATAAAACGGGATGGGGGGGGGGGGGACAAAGGAAATAAAGTCGGTGGGGGGGGGGGGGGGGGCGGGGGGACGACACCCTAAGAAAACCCCAGGCAACCAAGAACTAAAGCAAAAAAACACGAACAAAAACACAGAAAAAAGAAAGCAACGGAAAATAAAGAGATAGAAAAAAACCCCACCAATCCCTATCCATTCCCCCATTGCCAGAGATTCAGTTGACTAGGAATTTTTCAAATTTAGTGAGCATTTAAGTGTAATAAATTTTTTTTGTAAAGAAAAAAAAAAAAAGCCTCAAATTAACATATGATTTTAAACCCTTGGGACACTACCTGCCTACCTCTAGATCGGCATAGAAGCACTATTTTGATTGGTCATTGGAAGGTCATATCATGTAATGAGCAAATCAGAGATACTGTTTAAAGTGGTGGTATGGTTTACACAGAGATTATAGAAGCACTCTTAGATTGGCTACTCAGAGGGCTCTCTCATATTGGGGCCTGTGATGAGCCATAACATGGATTGTAGCAAAGTGGTTCTAGGGATTAAGTTATATATGCTTAAATTGAAAGGTTGTCAATGATATCAAAAATCTTTAAGGTGGGGACCCAATCGACACCTCATCCCCCCAATTTACGCCAATCAAAATTATGATTTTGGTGTCATCAGAACATTTTTTTTTTCATTCTCACAGTGACTTCAGTCATAATAAAAACATTCCTTTGATTTAATGAACAAAAATTTCCAAATGTGTTTGACTACATCAGCCCTAATTAAACACAAATGTGCTTTGCGGCAAATTTAGTACCCAATTTGTTCTAACTATCCAATTGAATTGACCAATTTTAAAACTCAAAATTTGTTATCAGATGTGTTGGTGAGGGAGAAAACAATATGAAAAATTGGACAATGATCGGGTCACCCACTTTAAAGGTGCAACAAGAAATTCTGATTTTTGCACTAATTTAAAGTATCACCTATCAAAAATGACCCCACGTGAAAGGATAAAGCTGAAAAATATTTCTTTGGTGCGAAAATTGTGAAATTTATAATTTCATATAGGAGCAAATACTAAATTCAGCCTAGGCATAAAAAAAATTGTTTGTTTGGCGTAACCCGACCGACCCTACAAAAACCTACCGACTCAAAAGTTTTTATGCAATTAGCACAAAATAAAAAAAATATTCTGCCGACTGACCCATTATTTTCATCCGCAATTTAAAAAAAAAAAAAAATTACGAACACAAAGACGAAAAAAAAAAAATAAACAAAACAAGACAACAAAGCAACTACAACAAATAAAATAAAAGATCTTTGCTATTTCATTGAAAAAACTTTAAATAGTAGCATCTTGTATTCATTTTAAGAGTAAAACATTGAGAAGATCTAAAAAAAAAAAATTTAAAAAAATCTGACCGACCGACCCTGATATTTGTTCTCTGTTACGCCAAACAAACATATTTTTTATGCCCTACATGTATGTTTTATATTGAAATTTTAAATGAAATCACCTTTTGTTTTAACTTTCAAGGCATTTCTGTAACCAAAGACAAGGTTAGAAATCTATTGGGGTCTAATCTATATGTAACCACCACATATGACACAATATATGGGTGCCCCAAAATCTCCTTGTTGCAACCTTTAAGTTTGACGGGTGACATACATGAAGGACTAGGGCAGGACAAGGCTGATCTCATTATGTGTGCCCTTATTTAAGGATTAAATTAACCCTAACAAACTAGAGATTTCTTACCCAAAAACCTCAATGCTACAAAAGGTTAAGAGTGCTGTTTTGTGTCTTTGCATCTCTTAGCTCTGAGAAATGAAATCTGGGAAAATTTCATTTTACAAAACATGCGCAAAAACATGTGTGCTCTCTTTCTGCAAATAGCAAAAAAAAACATGACACCATGGAAATATTGGTTTTACAAGATCTTAAAAGCATGTAATTTTACAGTAACTGCAAATAAAGTTATTTCAGTATGAATATGAAGTGAAAATATGTGCATCAGATAACGCACACAGCGCCAGAAATTTCAAGCACCATCAGATAACAGGTTTCTCCCTCCACTAATTAATGCAAAAGAAAAAAGGTAGACAAATCTGGGGAAAAACATCTAAAATATTTAAAATGACAAAAAATAACAAGTTACCCTGGAAAAGGATAGTCAGATCACCATGATACCTTGGCTTGTGTTTTAACTCCAAGGTCCGTCTATCTTACAGTTCATCTTCCCCGACTGATTTTGAAGAGATTGGTGTTGAAATCAAGTCTATAGCTGATATATTTCAACTTGAGGATGACAGCTTAGGCAAATGCCAAAAATATTTTCTCTTTTCAAGGAAAAGCAGAAAACTTTCATGACTGTGCAAGAGACTAGACACTGGAGTTAATGGCTGGTATTCTGAAAGGGAGACTAACTTTAGACCTGGGTTTAAACCAGGGTTAGTCCTACATGAGTGGATCTTTTTCTGTTCAACGGGTGAGAAGTTCCTCATGGATGGGCCGTTTCCGCCCATCCATGAGGAATTTTCTCACCCGTTACAGCACATTTTGAGAGTATGTTGAAAGGGAAAAAGGTCCACTCATGTAGGACTAACCCTAGTTTACACGCAGGTCTAAAGTTAGTCTCCCTTTCAGAATACCAGCCTATAAGGTCAAGAGCATGACATATGAGGACATAAGAAGCACTGTTTTAGCAGACAAGTATAACGCAATCAGGCAAATTGGATGAACTAAATACAGCTAATACATGTAGTTCTCGCAAAAGTGAACACAAGTAACCATTGTTGACATGCATAAAGAAAACACTGATGGGTACCAACAAAATTGCTCTCACTTTCCCTCTGAAGTCCTGGACACTTCTTTGCATTACAGCACATGTCAGTTCTCCATACTTCACTAAAGGGGTGAATTCCCAGTGTCCAATCGGGCAAAAGCAACAACTAATCTCTTTACACTATCTTGGGAAATCAACCAATGGCCTTAGAATAGCAGCCATTTTAGAAAGGAGTCAATGAACTTCGTGGGGCTACTTCACTTCCTGCAAAACACTTTTAACGGAGTGTGTTCATGTTACGGTTCATGTTCGCTGTATGATGATAAACACTTAGAGGTTGTTCACTTTTCCCCATCAAATATTACATTAAATCATGTGTAAAGAAAATAATTCAATTTTGATTGAGGGGCTCATATTAGATCTACCTAGTTGGAAGGGAATGGTATGTTGATAGAGGTTTTGGCTATATCCTTGGAGAGGGAGACAGGGAGAGGTGTCACATTTAAATGAACTACAAAATTGGTTAACTGAGTGAGTGACAGAGTGATTGATTGAAATTCTATCACTTTTGTGAATGTACATTAATAAGATTTAGATGTCTACATTTGCTCTGAAATATTTTTGAAAACTTTTGCCATTTATAAAAGGGAAATTATCAAAAAGCAGATTTTTTAAAACCTTAGGCTTAAGTCTGGCCTGTAAGGCCGACTAACTCAATATAATTTTCAGGTAGAAAATATTAGTTAACCAAGTCTACCTGAACCATTTTTTTGCAACAACACACTTGGGGAGGGGGTTTAACCCCTTTGATTTTCCTTATTGAACATCTGATTCCTATCAATCTGGTACCGCAAGATATATTAGAGTCTCTTCTTTCAAATGGATCAAAATAAGTACAAACATTCCTATTATGACATCAATATGAAGTATGAAAATGTTGGAGATTGGGTGGAAAATTGAGAGTTGCACGTTTACTAATCAAAAACATTGTAACACTAAAATGCTGTGTAGAGAAAACTGTATTCCCACATGCACTCACGTATGTTTGACATGATTTTGCTGATGTCTGTGATCTTAGAATTATTAAGCACTTTTAGCCAAAAGTAAAAAAAAAGTATAAATGCAGTGACATCATGTTACACACAGGTTGCCTACTTGACTGCAGAACTACTTCTAGTTCTTAATACGAACATATATTTTTTATTTTCCATTAGTATTTACAAATAAAAAATGATTTTTTAATACTAATGACACATACACACACACCCTCCACCGAGGACATGCTACATGTACATGTACATGTACAGAGGACCTGATTTTTACCACAGCCACAACCAAGCTACACACCCATCTAATTTTACTGCCCAAACCGTGGACTTACAAATTTAAAGAGATTTGACTTTTCACGGTGGACTGCAGACATGATATTAGACCGCCAACCGTGGACCCCCACCAATGGGGTTTTTCAACAGTTTTTGCCTATATGGTACGATCTGCATGATGTCATTTGTCCCGGGAAAAAATGGGTGAAAATTACATGACACACACACAACACACACAACAGAATGTTTGCTTTCTCAAGTGTTTAATATTCTCAGATCACAAAAGCACATCTGCCATATCAGCAAGGGGAAGGACGGAGCTGAATTTTAAAAACCTGGCTCAGAAAAAAGATTGAAAAGCTTAGGAAGTCTTGGCTAAATAGGGACAGTGTCCTTGCCCCTTGGCCACACATAGTAACTTCAATAGCAAAGTAGGGCACACACCGTGTAACCAAGAGTGGATAAATTATGAATGCCCTCTGTCAGGTCTGCAGGAGGCATGACTACCAAAGCATTAGGATGATGGGCATGATAGCAATTTGAATAGTCATCTTGTATTGCACTTAGTGTTGATGTAACCCAATAGGGAGTTACACCGGGCAAAAGTCGTCATCGAATTCACCTAGGTCGTAATCACATCTTTCCATGATGAGTGTAAACAGGTTACGGTCATAAATATAGGTGGCGTTTACACTGGGCAAAAAAGTTGTTATCGAATGCACTTTTTTCAATGAAAACTAAGGGATTAGCATAAATGAATTTGTGTTGTCTGTAGTTGGTTACACTTAACACGCTTTGAATTCGCATTCAGAAAAATGATTACGTATTTGTTTGATAGGCCGGAAATGTACGGCCTCGAGTCAGGTGTCAATGTTTGGAAAAATTAAATCGATTAGACTTTAGTACACTACAACAAAAGTCGATAATACAATTAAGACTGATTCGACTGTCACCTCAAATGAATGATATAAAGTCATCATGAAATCGACTTTTCTGAATTGTGTTCCTAAATTACGAATACCAGTTACACACAATCATCCGAAAGTGGAATTCGATACGACATAAGTGGTGAATTCGATCACGACTTTTGCCCAGTTTAATGCCTATAGGATGCACTTTCAAAAAGTCTAATTCAATGATGACTTTATTCATCAATTAATTTCAGGTGAATTTGAATAAGTCGTAATTATATTACTTTTTTTTAGTGTTACACGAAAGTCGTTATGATTTCATGTTTGCCACCCCAAGCATTGACGCTTGTACACTTCATCTATACCAAGCAAACCGAATTCATTTTTTCTGAATGCACATTCAAAATCAGTATAAGTGTAACACAACTTACAACAGGAATTACTTTATTGCTAATCCTTAATTCGGCATTTTTGAAAAAAAAAGTGAATTCGTTAAAGGACTTTTGCCCAGTGTAAATGCCATAAAACTTTATCCCAGTTAAAAATTGCAAGTCTTGGTTAATTGGTTTTAATTTTTAACTTTTTATTGCTCTAAATTTATAGAAAAGATAGCTAAAATATGCTGACCTTTGATATAGACTAGATTTTATAGGAAAAACCTGTGAAAACTTCTGCTACCACTGTAGGAGGAGGTATTAGTATTAAAAACGACACATCAACACAATTGTGTCATTTTAGTGTCAATTAGATACTTTATTTCATTCACTTTTTTATTGTATCATATACATTTTACAGGGCTAGAATGTCGGCGAGAATCCGAGAACGATTCTCGCAACGATTCTCGTAAATTGATTTGGTGAATCCAATGTTGATTCGCAAAACTTTAGCTCTTAATACAGTAGCGAATTCGATGATTCCTGCAAACTTCATTTTTTTTGAGAATCTAATTGATTGATTCTCGACTTCTGATACGAAATTCTAACCGTGTTAGAGAAGAAGCCCCGTTAGAAAGCAGGATGGAGGAAACCAGAGCACCCGGAGAAAAAACCTTCCCCCGATGCGGAGTATGGTCTGGAAACCAAACGCACATGAAATCGCTAGTCGAACCTGGGACATCGTGGTCGTTGTGAGGGAAAGACCACTTCTGCCGTACATGGATTGCCATGCCATCTCGAAACTGATTGCAGGCCATTTATGTAGACTGATGAAAAATTATGCCTAGGTTCAGAGACAGAGAATTTTTTCCTTTCTCCAAATCCCAACATATTTTTTTTTTTGTTTCAATTGGGCAGGTTTAGACATCACAAAAACTACAAAATATTAATTTTTTAAATTTCAAGTAAATACATTAACTTCTTTTATAAAAAAAACTGTTTTCTAAGTTTTAATAGATAGAAAAATAATTACTTTTTATATGTAATTAATCCCTTCTTGGCAAGAGTTGATATGTATTCCCCCTTCAAAGTATACATAGAACAAATTATTTTTTACTTTTGGCCTAGGGTTATGGTATTTGTTAGGGTTAGGCCATTAATAGAAATAAACTTGTGTCATGTTGTAAAATAGGTTTGTTAAACATTATGTCTATCTTACCACAACAAGGCCTGCCTTGGCTTACTTGTGAACTTAATGTTACCAAAACTTGCTCCATCCAGCTGCACTCTGCATGTACATCTGTCATCCACACAACAAACTCCCGATAGTTCAGGGGCCAATTGGCCAAGGGGACATTTAGCCAGGTTATGTCTTGTTATTTAGATTGTAAGACAAGGTTGAAACATGATTCTACACAACATAAGGCCAAAACTACAATGTCAGGTAAATCCCTGCCCATCCCATCCCAACATTCTGTGAGATTTTGTTTTAAATGTTCTCAAAACACTAAAAACAGGCCCACCATTTGGGAAGCAGGGGATTGACCAATATTTATTTTTGATCCAAATGTTTTGAGGTGAAATGTATTTGAGTCTGAACATGTGTGCTTATTAAAGTTGAATTCTGAATCAGACATGTCCTTGAGCCCAAGGGGCTTTATCTGCCATATGCTTGAAAGTATAAGGTACATGCAACAAATTTTTAAATTGTATGCTGAAGGGTGGGCCAAAACACACACTTTTGTGTTTTCGTTATTCTTAAAGTTGCTCAATCAGGCCAACTATCAATTTGAGGGTTGATTAACAGAAGGCCCTAACTCACTCAACACTCATGCCAATTTTGGTTCTTTCTGAGATTTTTGTACACCCATCATCCTAAACTTATAAGGTTTTTTTTTTAACCAATCAACTCCCTATTGTAGATCAGAATTCGTTGACCACATTCAATGGAGCACCATACAGGTTACCAACATAAAGTCCCAAATCTGAGTTAGCATTTTTTTTTTGAGTTAGGACCTTCTTGAAGTCAACCGTTGAATTGATTAATTAAAGAGGCAGATTTGGGACAAAGGCCAACGGTTGAGACTATGCCATCTCCAACTCTAAATACTTCAACCCTGGAAGATATCCCTAAACTTGTTTAGAGCAATATTACCACGATGGCAATATCAGTTAATGCAAGCACTCCCTGACTCCCACAACTCTGACCCTGAAATTAACAAGAATTTAGGACCCACACAACTTGCAGGGAACAACATTCTTTACGAAAAAGGCCCACATAACAATGCTCAAAGGCAAAAATAAACCTGCCCAAATGCATCAATAAAAAAATATCTGGATGAAATGAATATATCGCAGTGCACGTGTTATACAAATTTTTCCTCTTTTTACACAACACTTGCTCGGAGCAATTTTCCATCAGAAATTTCCACAAAAAATATATTCTCTGATCAGACTGGGATTACCTCTGCACTGACCTGGGAGCTTTGCAGAATCAAAGCTCTAATCAATTTGATTTTGTTTGGCTATGAATTTATAGAATAATCACACTTCAAGAAATGAAAAGACTCAGCCTTTTGAGAACTTGAAACTGCTTTTTCCCTCTTGATATTTTTGAAACCGAGCCCCTCGCGGGCATATCACGGGATATGTTTCTCCTATCCTTGAGAAGCATATCATCAAAATGTGGTGGTATTTATTGATTCCATCAGCCATTTTGCCATGAAACTGACAATTTTCTCAAGTCCAGATTACTTGCAGACTGAAAGGGGTACTTCAGCATCTCTGTCCGTCCTTTTCTTCTTTAAGACACCGATCATGATATAAGATATGGATATGGCCATTTGTGCATCAAATATTCATGTTATACTAGCACTGATACGATGATGAGATTGCCTTACAAAAAGGTTTAGATAGATGGCAGAGCAGGGTGTAGATAACGTTTCGGTAACGTTAAAAATAATATCTGGCCACACTGTAGAGAGTTGGAATCAACTCGCTTGCCAGTGTGAATTCACTGAACGCACGTATGAGTAAAATTTTTGTAATGGATCTAGTGAATATTGATAAAAGATCTAGTGAATATTGAGACTTATTGAATATTTCCGACTTAATTAATAGCAACTGTTTACATAGATTTCAGTTTATTTGTATATTTAGTCTACCCTTAAAAAACATGTTTAGCTTAAATATAACAGTACACACAATTGGCCCACACACCAATGTGAATACACACACAACTGCTCACCTTCCAAATGGCAAATCCAACTAAAATAAACTATCAAATATCTAACTTTTTGGAGCATCAGTAAAATATGTGAATCATCTAGAGTAAACCTCTAAAATGATATAAGTGCGTCATCGGACAAGGAAAGAGTGACATAATACTGACATTTCAAAGAATTGAAAGTTCCCCTTATGACCCCAATTCATTTAGGCCATGCGTTTAACCTGCGCGAATTTTGTTCACCACACCCAATTTTGAAATTTGCGACACATTTTTCCTTAAAATGATCATTATCTTTCAAAAACTTTACCCCCACCACAATTAAAAGTAGACATTTTCTGAAAGGAAATTGGAACAAGGAATCCAAAAAAAAACACTCAGAGAAAACATTGTCAGGTGTAAGGTTCTAATGCTACCATTTATTTTAATGAGGCAAAAATGGCAAACTGAAATGACCCATGGTTATAATGCAAAAAAATTATGTGTTCCACTATATCGATTGATCATTCTTGGCAGCGAGACGTAGGCTCTTTTTCCGCAATTATATAATTTTAGGGGGGTTATCACTCACAAAAAATGATGTAAACTTTTCAAAAAATATTACAAAATAAAACATGCGTTTTTTGTCGCAACTTTCAATTAGACTTCAATAACCATCCTCCCACAGGCGTTTTCTTGGTCATATGTACAATATAAGTACATATAGAATAACTTCTCAACTTTTGAAATTTTTAAAAATGCTTTCACAAGTCCATGAATGAGCAAAGAGAGCATATTGATGAGCCGTGCATTGTAATATAATAATAACAGATATGGATATAGCGCCTTAGCATTAAGAATGATCAAAGCGCTTAAAACTTAAAAGCGCGCTTGTAAACCCAACATGTTTACGATAAAATACAATATGTAAATGACATCATTAATTGTCAACCAGCAAATTAAACTTTTCTTCATGTCCATACACTGCTACAGTATAACACAGGTTTGTGTTAAAGTCATTACAATAGTCAGGACATCAGAAAGATTTGCCTGTTTTTTGTGTTCTCACATGGCAATGACACACATAATATCGGTATAGTCCGAATTTGACAAAGTAAATCTGTGGCGAGATTTAATACGTTTCAGTCCCAAAATCCCAAGGATACAATCCTTTCCTTGGGTTATGAAGCCGTAGCTTTTGTATTTGGTTTGTACTGATGAGGATTGCCTGCAGATGTTGTCATAATAATAGCCTGTGATTACTTTGTGCCATGTAGATATTGGTGAACAAATCATGAACTGTATTTTCGAGTTCTTCAATTAATTTGATGCCATCGGATGTAACATGAAGCAAAAAAAATTCATATAATGCATTTGCATCTGGTCTTTAGCTACAAACATATCCTTACATACTACCATGCTATTCATGTCATATGATCGATCTATTTGTAAGTTGTAAGGAGTGGCAGCCGATATTGGGTGCAGGCTTCTGCAACATTGCTGCTGTCAGATGAAACACATTAGAAAATGTAACTTTACATTAATGTAGGCCTTTGTCTGGAGAAACATACTAGTAGGACTATTCAATGCCACTAGCAGTGTAGTATTTTAGGTATTACAATATAAAACATTAAAGATAATAATGTCAGTCTATATTGATACCAAATTTGTGAAAAAATTGATTGTAAAGAAATATCAGCATATTTGCAACTTCAAGGCACTAAAATTACATTCCCATAGAGAATTGTACCATAGCGAACCGGCTTCTCATGCCCACCGCTGCTCCACCACCCCGACTTTGTCAATTGATTGAATGCCATCGGGCCCCTATGTCAAGATACCTCATGAAACTTTCCATGTTTAACTGACTAATTAATGTTTCCGCTTTCAATATGTTGATACCAAATTTACTTGCAAAGTCTCGTATACTTCAAAAGATTCATTAAAAAATAAACGACCACAGGGAAAAATGTGACTCCACCCCCCTTTTTGGGTGTCGAGTTCAAAAACGCCATGGCCTTAAGTGAAACAATTTCCACTTAGCAAGATCTTCATGTACTACAACCCAAGGCAAAATGACAAAACACAGGCAGAATTAAACATAGATACCTGGGTAGCATTTGAGGGTTAGGGCAAAAGGCCCCCCCCACTGCAATAGTTGCCAGGTGTTAGATTGGCAGGTATAACACTAAATAAAAAACACAACTGACAAATGGCAAGACTATGGCAGCTTAGGCCTTCTTACACTACTAAACCCTCGATTATGATGCGTCAAGATTTTTTTTTTTCCTCTTTTTTTTACACAACTTATGGGAAAGATCAAAAAGCTTTGAAGTGAAAGATAAGGATCCCAGAAGTGAAATCATGCGTACAATATTGCACTTAAACAACACCAACACCAAAAGTTTGATTCAATCGCTAAAGGCTGGCTCTTGGATCAATTCAATCATGGGATTTTAAACCTTTTGGCCTTTCCCATGCCTTTACTTCCAGTGATCTGTACCAACAAGCCATTAGTGGTCCTTACTGGGGCAAGTCAAATGCTTGCAATAGCAAACGTAGGCTTAATGGGAAAACCCAACTTCTTTGGGTCCGGTATGATTTTCCAAGGAATAAAATCCAGAATGCAATGGTTAGGTATGCGAGTACATGTTCTTATATAAAGTAATGAACATGCCGATTGGGATGAGGAGTATACACCTGGTAGTGATTCCAACCCAGTCTGTAGGAACAGTTTCATTGCAACGGCTGCTCTTTCCTTTCTATGGTCTTCGTAAGTTTTTTATTTCTCGCACCATCAACGCAATCCAAAGAGCCGCATGCCATTCTACCTGGTTAGTTACTATGCACACTATGCCCCAAGGCATTCTGGTCTTGAAATGCCAGAAACTTCATGTTGGGAAATTTGAGCCATGGGTCATTTCTAATCCCTTAGCCTCTGTCCATTCTCCATTTACACTGTCTTTCCACAGAATTCACGGTCCTTGTTCTATTCGGGGTTGTACCTGCCGAGAGGACTAAACTCACCCCTTGAGCCCAATCCCCTTTCCTCAGTTTAAAACAGCTGGTGCAATTCTGTCAAATTTGCTCGGGTCTTGACTGGTTAATATGGAAGGCCCTAAGGCATGGTGGTGTCAGATTAGGTGGAGTTGTACGTACATGATCGGAACGAAATGTGGTTTGCTAATAGTTATGTACACCGGCGACGGAGGGTAGGCCCATGGCATATAGCACCATTTGGATGAGACAGGGCCACACTTCGCATGAAGTATCACAG
Organism: Ophioderma brevispina; assembly: GCA_023653785.1. Classification (NCBI taxonomy): domain Eukaryota; kingdom Metazoa; phylum Echinodermata; class Ophiuroidea; order Amphilepidida; family Ophiodermatidae; genus Ophioderma; species Ophioderma brevispina. The sequence continues at coordinate 91,193 of JAMKCH010021242.1, read as the reverse complement.
AGTGACTGGGCTTCCAAATACAATTACAATGCCGGTTTATTTCACAGAATTGTTAAGTGGACATGATCAAGTGGAGTTTATCTCTTTACTCGACATTGGTATGATGTCCAAACTCAAAATTGCCCATACCTATTCTTTGGAACCATCCCATGATGCAAAGTAATAGTAATGCGTTATATGACTATAACCAAAAAACATGTCAATACTTAAAGTCGACTCAGAGATTTCGAAAATATTATTTTTTTTGTGTAATAATGAAAAATAGTCAACTAGAACTAAAGATACCCTAAATGCACAATTCGAACTTTGAGATGAATCGGATTATTTGGTTTTGATGCAGTAAACAGTTACGTGTAGTATTACGTCCCATAGGATAATGGTATATACACATAAATATCCGGATTCCGGAATTTATAAACAAAGTTGTGATTTCATATGAAAATTCGATTGAAGCTGTACAATTGCAACCGGTTAGTTATATGGACAAGCATTATGTACATGCAAAAAAAACACGATTTTTTGGAAAATTGAGGGCGCCCTCCTCAGGAAATCTGAGTCGGCCTCAGGATAAAAAAAGGTTCAAGAAGTTAAAAGAACACTAGACATTTCATGATCATCTTAATTACATAAGTAAAGTACTAATGTTTGGGGCTAAAATAAGAAGGGGATTCTTGTGGGATTACATGACCCTATCGAGGTGAAATTTCCCAAAAACCTGGGTGCAGGTGGATTGACTAATACACCTGATCTTTCATCCCATCTTAAATGAACCAATCAAAATAATAAAATGCAGTCCTGAAGAGGGTCAAAGGATTATTTTGTTGAAGTCAAAGGAGTGAGCAAGGGGTCAGCCCTCCAACAAAATTATATTACCCGTACATGGTATTCATCAACTTTGTTGTAACCCTACAAGTGATAACACAATGCAATCTATCATCAATTATTAGCAAATGATAGTCCGTCCTTGTGGAAGTGGTTTCTGCTAATAACGCTTTTCAATCAGAGCTATCATAGGCATATGCAGGCTCTATTTCCTGCAGAACAGCCTCTAGTATGTCTCCAATCAGTATATTAGGTTAAACCGCATACATGTAAGTACAGCGTAAACCTCCTATGTAACAAAGGCAGCATTTATACTACCTGCACATGTTTGATTGAGATTCTCGATTCACTTGAGACCAGTTCACGTGCTAAACTTGGTTTAGCTGGCATGAAACTAGGTTATTTGAGGTGGTTAAAATCTTCCAGATAGGTTAGGGTCTTGGGTTAAGAGTTATGGAAAGAGAATAAGTAAGGCTATTGTTGTTTACACCAACGATATAGGCCTGAAGAAAGCTCTCAAATTACATGACTATATTTGAACAACAAGACCCAGGTTTCTGGGACTGCCATTTATCTTGTGAATATCAAACAGCGATGGGTTTCAAAATCCACTAGTCCTACCATCAATCTCTCTAGTCTTGTCCACATGGAGACTGAAACTCTGAAAGGGTCATCCACGCCAAACACCAAGGTCCCACCCCCCCTCGGTTTTGTTCAAAATTGCAGTCCAAAGGTACAGTTGGCACAGTATTGTGAGAATGTGAAAATGGGTTGGCAATAACCTTTTACAGATGATTTGTTTTAGCTCAACCAACTCCCTTTTATTAAACATGTGATAATAGCTCTTCAAGGATTGTCTTCTGGTTGTTAAATCAAATTTAATCACCAAGTGCACTAAATGTACATCAGTTTGGGCTTCAAATGTTTCCTTATTTGACCACTTTTTCTTTCCTATTGATCGTTGACTTAGGAGCTTGACGGAACAGGCAAATGGAAGGTTCCTTGATCCTGATTGTTTTGTAGTTTTGCCTATCTTACTTACATCCCCTTTACCCACTAGTGTATTCAGGTTCTTGTGTGCGAAATGTTCAATTTAACCACAGTCCCTTCGGTGTTCTTATGATACATGTATGAAAGGTAGCTAACCCATTTTCTCCCAAGTCTTGCATGGCATCAGGACAGCCTCTACGTATACATCTCCCAAATCAAACATTAAAGTTCACCAGGCTTCGATACGATGATAAACCCTGTACACCCATGTGCATTCCCGTACGACAAACATCTGAGTAGCAGCCGTGGCAGAGGAGAAAAATTGGCTTTGACAATCCCTCAATTCACAGACATCCTAGCCCAAAAAAAAAAAGTTCTTTCTTTTATTCTCCACTTATGATCTTCTGCTCAGCATATTTGGAGGACCCCTTACACTTAGAAACACCTGTCATGAAAATCGCCTTGCCCTCCACACTAAAAAATCCAATCTCCTCTATATATAGGCACGTTACCATGGCAACCATCCAAGACAACATACACGCAACATTACGGAAACCCACACTCGACGTCGTCATCACTGGCACGCTTACGGATTTGCACATGAATTTAGCAAAACACCTGTAAAAACGGTTGGGATATCGTGCACCCAGCCTCCGAGAATTGAAAATTTAATGTTTGGTCGTCGCTAAGCTAATCCGTGCTAAAATGGCACACTAGTGTGAGAGAAGAGAACGTATTAAAACATGGAAGACACCGAGAGTATCACGACATAATCTGCATCGTCCTGATCAAGCTGCTATCAGTTGCCGTAGTAAATGAAGGTTGTGTCAAATATTTCCTTTCACAAAATGGTTTGGAACGAATGAAACAATGAGAAAGCGGTGAAATTGAAGACTGGCACGATCAATTATATTTTAAATTTTAAAATCTGGCTACCACAAAAACCACTGCATATGTCACAGTTTAGTGGTTGAAATGCTTTTAACTTTATGTCAAAAAGTAATTGCGCCCGATTTTAACGCCTGGTTAAATCTCAATTCCAGGGACTTAATGCACACATGCACTGCCTATATTGGATCTCTTAAACTGTTAATAGTAATGAGGCAATTGCGATTCAGCTTCAGTCTCGGAATGCCTCGCTGTCAAAAACTGATGCTAGTAGCACCAAAAAGGATTTCCTATATACCGGTAGTACGGTACCGTATGTACAAACTATTTTAGCTGCCTACTCTTCAAAAAAAATAAAAATATGGTGTGACCTGGAATGCATGTGTCACCTGCTGTAACCGGTAAATGCGGAAAAGGGATTAACATGCAACAATTTGACCCTGTGATGACCCTGTTGATTTTTTACATTGTCACCTGATTGCTTATTTTGTAGCCGAGTTTCAAACTGAATCCTTTTTTTTTTAAATGCCAAATGAGCTAATTTTCATTTAGAATACCAAAGAAGGGTACGGGGGTAGCATTCAACATGCATGGTCTATCATTGTACCACAAAGTATGAAGTTGAAATCTTCTCAATGTGTAAAATAAGTCAGGTTTCATTTTTTTTACCACAAATCAAACTAACAGACGCGACACAGCTACCATGTTAAAACCTGTAAGCAGACATTTATAAATGTACCAAAATAATACTAAAACAATTTTGATTGACTGACCAGAGCTTGAATCTGATTGTTTCCTGTGGATACGCATGCATAACTGCCAATTTGGATCAATCACAATTTTGTTCCCTAAGCAGGTGCACATTTATACACCATGATTGTAGTGCATAGTATCATATATGGCAAATTGGGTATAACTAAAGCAATGTGAAAGAAGTGCATACAATTTGATTTTTGTGTTAACTTCCAACAGTCACAATATTATTCCCCAGCTAAATCTTTAGCATAAACCACCCCAGTCCTTACTAATAAAAATAGAATAACTCAGTAAATATTTCCAAATTTAAAACTCTCAAAAAACATAAAATGTATTCCTACCTTTTTCTTTATTCAATAGTGATTTGCAATGATTTTGACAAACCACCTGCGTGATTTGAGTCATACTCTACGGAAACTCTTTATAAATTTTAAATTATGCAAATTGCCAATTTAGGTTTTCTAGGTACCGTACTGGATGGAAATAAACTTCATTTTCTTTTTTCCTAATACTAAACAGAGTTGAAGCTACAGATTATGGGAAATAAAAAAATGTGCAATTTCCCAAAATTTCAAAATCACTCAAAATTTCTGCAAAAGTACAGTATTTTCTTTAAAAAGTTTGAGTGTTATGACTTTTTTCATGGTCTTACAATTTGGGTTTCACCAAATTTCTTCATTCCCCCTGGAAATATTGATTGGTCCTTTAATTTATTAAAATTCTGAAAATGTCAATAAGGTCTCGACATCATTGGACATTGACATTGGATAATTGCCACTTATGTTACAACAGGGGGTGGGGTGTCTATTGCTTCCAGAAAACCCTAATATTCCACCGTGCTACACCATTGACACAATCCGTCACCAAAATTCATATCTAATTTATATTTTATAGACCAATTATATAAAAAAAAAAAAATTAATTCTTCCACTTTTTTTAAAACCGTGGAAATTTTCCCAAAAGGCAATTTTCCCAGCTTTGAGCGAATAACAGACTCCTCATGGCTAAAAAAAAATACAACTTTTCATTACACTATTAAACTTGCATTATAATTATGTCCCACTTAAAAATGTAAAGGAATTCTTGCAAATTTTTTATCACTGGTGTCAAATTGCAACGCAAGCAATTAAACAAATTGAATCTGTAAACAGAAGAAGCAAATACAGTACACAAAAATAATGTAATTCTGGCCAGTTAAAAAAAAAAGTCATTCCTTCTGCTTATGTTTTTAGACCGTTCAATTTTTTTTTTTTTTTTTCGTTTTAAAAATTGCAGTCAGTCATAACAAAACCTTGGGTGAAATGTTGTGACTCTGCATTGGTTGCGTGACACACTTAAAAAAAGCCCCTCCATCCTTTTTTTACCCAAAATGTTACTTAGGTTTTATTTGGTTCTTTAACACCACAGCAAACTAAGGCTAGAGATCTCAAAGAAACGTGGTATAAATTTTTACAATGGAAAAAAAACAGAACATACTCTTGGTGAGAAGCTTTGATGCAAAGCTTTCGACCAGGCAGTAGCCATCTAAGCCTAAGCTTTTAACACCCGAGAATAATTGGCTAATTACATAATAATCCTTCAAGTACCACCCAAGAAGTGGCAACACCGATACGTCAGATCAAGTTTACGAGCTGTCTTGTTTTCTCAAAATCACCAAATAGTTGAGACAAAGTGGTAGGAATTTCAAATCGGACGCGGCCAAAATTGCCAACCCCCAACCGTTCGCGTACAACACTTATTAGTCACACCACCACAAAATATGGAAATTTAATCAGGGGACCAGTTGGTGTATTTTCCCCTTTCTTTTTACAAAAAATAAATTAACAAGAAAAAAGTGGGACACTAAACGAGCGGCGGCCAGTTACCTCCACCAGCCTGCAGAAGTAAATTTGCTTTCATTTTTCCCCCATGCCATATAACAGCATTAGGACAGGGTCGTTGCAGGGCGATGGTCTAGAGTAAGCAGCACGTGCTAGCATTCACACACACTCCACCAGCATGGAAACATTTTTCAAAAATAACTTCACCTTGGGACTTGGGGCCGTTGAACCACATACCACCCGACCACCTCTGGTGGGCGTGGCGTACGTAAGTGCGTGAACAAGAAGTAGCAAGCTTACGACATAAGAGGTATAGAGAGTTGGTAATGCCATGGCAAAATCCTCCCCACATTTTCGAGGGGTTTTGGACCTTGTACACTCTTTTAATAACTGACTTGATCATCACAAGAGCAAACTCTTTCTTAATTAATTTGCAAGCAAAAATCACTACCAAGGACTTTACAATGCTTACAAGATATATCATATATCGAGGGTTGACAATCAGAAAGGACGTAGCATCAGCACGGAAAGAAATAGTAAAGAATTTCTTTAATTCTGCTGTAATACTGCTTTGAGAAATATGAGTTTAAATTTTCTACGAAGCAAATCTATCATACCAAAATGTTGTAAAACATCTCATAAAGCTCATATATGGTACGTAAGCAAAATTATATAAACTTTCGTAAACAAAGAACATTTTTAAATTATGAATAGCAGAATTAAAGAAATTCTTAATATTCTTTCAGTGGCTGAGTTACGTCGCCGGATGATTGTCAACCCTCGATAGATTAAACACGGCATATTTACTTGCGATCAAGTTAGGTGGAATAGCTATGTGTGTGTGTATATGGTCTGTACAAAATGCCAAAAAAAGTTGTTTTAAAAAAAAATGCTGTCAAAACAACATGAACACCCACAGTAGAAAATCACTAATATCCTGACATAACAAAGCATCCATAACCCCACATCTAAACTCGGCAGGAAATCTCCACGTACAATACTGTTCAAACGCTAACATAATGGTAGTGCATGTAGCCCGTTTATAAAATGGCAATCCTACGACGATGTGTGATACACAATTTATGGTAAAATCGGGGGTTCATTTACCAATTTATGGACGAATGTTTCGGCCGAGTGCACAAGCGAATGATCAGTGTTCCGCTGACTGGATATAATGTCCTTTCTACAAAGTGGTTCATGAAATTGCTCAATAAGATGTTAAGCATCGGAATACAGTGTAGCATTTATTTTGATTGGAAATTAATGAACTTAATGTAATTAGTTTTTCTTGGTTTTATAGAAGACGTGATGTGTATGTACATTATGAAGCAGAGATCAGAGGAGGCAGCTAATGCTTCAAAACTCAAAGGCTGGTATTCTGAAAGGGGAGAAACTTTAGACACGGGTTTGAAACCAGGGTAGTCACTACAAGAGTGGACCCTTTTTTCCCCTCCAACCCCCAATACTCTAATATGCTGTAACACAGTTAAAAAAAATCTTTTTTGGGATGGGCCATTCAACCCATCCATGAGAATTTCTCAAATGTTACATTTACCTTCAAAGTATATTGAAGGAAAAACCAGAAGTTAAGCTGGTTAGTTTCTTGACAATTTGCTGGAAATGACGCCATGGGGTTTAAAAAATGCAATTTCATGCGCGAACAATTCCTTTCGTTTTGGTTATTTTATATTTTATCGTGTTTATTGTGATTTTTAATTTAAATGTATTTTTTATCATAGTGTTTATTTTGTTTTTAATTATTAAACTGTGTTCATGTCTATTATTATTTAGTTTTATTTTACCTAGTTAGTCATCTTTTAATTTGTTTATTTCAAATTTTTATGGTACGATTACTTTATTAATATTTTAGGTGGTGATTTTAGTCTATTGATTTTTCATTCCGATTTTTTAGTATAATTATTTTATATATTATTTATTCAAAATGTTGGTTTTAATTTTGTAATTGGATTTGGGTTATTACTTGTTTTATTTGTTATAAAACAAACACTTTAAAAAAAATAAGTGTTTAATTTTTAAGTTTATTTCATTTTAACGATTTTATTATTATATTGGTGTATACGGCTTTGATTTTATTAATTTAAAATATTTTGCTTATCCCTGAGGTTCGTCCTTGGACTTCATATAGAAGTTCCCAGTGATGCAAATGCGTGTATTGCCATCATTCCGTCAAACACTACTGCACAAAGTCCTACACGCAGACGGAAATTTTCAATTGTAATAGCTCATTGCATAGTGGCGACTTCTATATGAAACGTTTACCTGTCGGTATCGTCCTTCGGAGCTGCTGACAACAATGATATCATTGGTTAATTTCGTCTAAAAGAGCTCATCCAGGTAACCCCCCGCTATTAGCTTGACACGTCATAACCCCCGGTGCAATAGAGTGTCAATAGGAGTAACCGCGTCGAAACTACCCGTATTACCACTAGTGACTTACACACTTACCCTACGTTACAAATCGTCCGAGGGGAATCGGGGGAAATAAACCGTCACTAAATTTCCTTTTTTGGCCGCAACATTATTTTCACTACAAAATATACGCGGATTTGAAAAAAATCCGCTCTATAGAAAGCGAGTTTTCCGATACATCTTTTAAAACAGTGTGATAGCTGATCTCGTACATACTCAAAATACGTACACAAACCCCAACTTTCCAATTAAATAAAAACAAACAAATTTTAAAAATACACCGGTTTTTAACCAAAAATCACATCGCAAATTTCTAGGGGGTCAAACCCAGCATGACAGTAATTTGTACGTACCATTTTTCACCGGCAAAATTGCCCTACATGTACGGAGATCCGCGAACAAAAAACGGCCCTAAAATGGCCCGAATAAAAGTAATTATACTGCGCTACGCGCGCTAAAAAGGTTCCACCCGTGTAGACTAGCCTGGTTTAAACCATGGTCTGAAGTTAGGCTGGATTTGAAAGGAGATAGGTGCTGAAATGTTTCTCTCTCACTGAAGTGCAACAAGAGATATTCAAAGCAACCATTTATTGCCGTATTATGTAGCGATTCAATAAAAATACAACCTCAAAAGATTCTTGTATTTGGCAAAAAAAATCAAAACAATATGACATCCTGAATTTAGATTGCTCCAATAAAAATACAGCAAGAATCTTGCACGATCACCTGGCAAGATGGCAGTATACACAAGTTGGTAAGTTGGCCACAGTTGGTGAAGGTGCAGGGCATCAAATTCAATAAATTGTTTCTCATGGCATAATATCTAGAAATTAGCAGTTTCTGAAAAATGAAGCCTAACCAAAGGGGAAATGACCGACGATGGACCTTTTGACCGTGGTATGTGGACCTTGACCTCAACAACATAAAGGAACCGGTATTGCCCCTTCGACCCAAGTTAGGTTTGTAATCGGACTTCAACTTTCAAAGACGACCAAGAAAAACAAAAACTAACCAAACTGGAACATGACCTCAGTTGACCTTTGACATTGGTCCATGACCTTGATCATCCACATATGAAGGAACCCCCTATTGCAACTTCATCCCAAGTCTGGTTTAATCGGACTTAACCTTTCGAAGGAGGAGAAGGAGACGCAAAAAACGAAAACAAACCATATCACTGGAACACACACCACACATACATACACCTAAGACAATGCGCACCCTTGCAATAATTCCCCCCTTATGTTTTCAAGCTGGGGGAAAAATCACAATTTTGTACTGGAAAGAATAATTCTCAGCATTATACTTCAAGGGGGAATTGTTGGATTGTAGCTTACTTACTAGTACAAGCACAGGACGGTTCTCGAACCACAAAGGTCCCCCGCCCCTCGCGGTTAGTAAAAGGAGCAAAAGTAACATACTTTAGGATCACAGGGAAGGTTGTGGTAGAAATGAGTGGTTCTCGAACCACTGAGGCTCATGCCATAGCTTTTGCCCCCCCCCTACTTAGATGACCCAAGATGGAGTCCAAAAAAATGTTGGTTGTAGCAACATAATTGATACCAAGTTCATGGCCATACATCCATGACCTGGGTGACCCAATTGACTCGAAATTACATTCACAACTTTCATTCTGTATGTTGACCACACCTATAAGTTTCATAGCCCAAAGATGACCCAAGATGACTTTGAAAAAATGTTGGTTGTAGTCAAATAATTGATACCAAGTTTCATGGCCGTACATCGATCAGTAGTATTTGAACCTTGGGTGACCCACTTGACCCGAAATTACGGTTCACAACTGTCATTTCTGTATGGTGACCACATAAGTTTCATGCCATGATCCATTTGTGATTTGACCTTACGTTAATTTGACCTGATGACCTTGAAACGGTTGGAATTTTGGTACTAAAGGTGAATATCCCCAGGTTTCAGGCCCATAGAACCATTTTAGTGATTTGACTTTGGATGACCCTGAATGGACCTTAAAGCCTTCACAAGTTACAGCACTAAATGTTGACCACCCCACAAAGTTTCATGAACATACACAGTGTAGTGATAGGACCTTCTTTGACATGGGATGACCCCCACATGGCCTAGAAATGACCTTCAAAAATTCTTGGTATCAAAATGCGGCTACACCATACCATACAACCATGATGACCCCACATGACCTTGAAATGACCGTCAAAATTCTGAAGTTGACCACACCCACCAAGTTTCATGACCATACAACAATGTGCAGTGCTTTGACCTCAGATGACCCCCAGATGATCTGAAATGACTGAAAAAATGCTTCCAAATGGACAGACCCACTAGGTTTCATGGCCATACACATGGAAGTGGATTTGACCTGGTAGACCCTGCCGGACTAAAATGACCTTCAACATTTTTGGCACGGAATGTGGAAGCATCCACAAGTTCATAATCCTACCACTTGTTTAGTGATTGGACTTTGATTACCCCCACATGACCTTGAAAGACCTTTAAAAAAAAAAAAAAAAAAAAAAAAAAAAAAAACAAATTTCATCATCCTACCACAATTGACAAGGTTGAGAAGAAAATTTAACCACATTTTGACCTTCCTTGACCTTTACCCAGCCACAGGACCCATATACGAACTCATCAACTCCTACTGAGTGAAATTATGGTGCAAAGATGGGCCCCCATTATTGCTCAATGAAAAAGATACCGGTTACAAGGTTTGTAGCAATTGACCCTATTTTTGACATATTGACCATTTTTTGACCGCCATTTGACCTTGACCCCAAGCCCACCATGTCCCATCTCCGAAAGCATCCACCGCCTACTGAGCGACATCTATGGTGCGAAGTGGGCCACCCTACTTGCTCAGATAAAAAAGATATCGTGTTTACAAGGTTTGTAGCAATTTTTAACCCTATTTTTGCCATATTTGACCTTTGACCATGACACGAACCATTTCAGATCCAGCCCAAACGTGTACTTGAGATACATCTATGTTGCGAAGATGGAAACCCATACTTGCATAGATCAAAGATATCGAGTGGGAACACCCACACACGTCACAACCACGCACGGAGGGGAATTTCTATAGTCCCCCTTCGCCAACAAAAGGTGGCGGGGGACAAAAATAAGGCTGAATACAATTTTAAGTAGGTGACACCTGATATGTGAAATATCAAAATAATATTGGCTTGCACACACATAAATATATTTTGAAACAAAAACCTATGGACAGATGGTCTCAAACATTTCAGAAATACATGATATTTGAGGAGACAAAATAGGTTTCCACTAATTGAACTGCAGTTTATGGAGGAAAAAATGGTGATGATAGAGATGTGGACTAATGTAACAATGTTGACAAAATAGCAAGCATCAAAACAAAATAGTCAGTGTTATTGTGTTTGGCCTTTTTTATGGACAGTTAACCCCTTTTAACCCAAGAGACTTCTTCTATCATCAAACACTTCTCATACAAACATTAATTTCTTAAAATGGAAATAATAACAATGTAAAGGGAGTCCCGAACAGTAGTATGGCTTTTTCTTTCCTTTCTAAATCTATTCAATTTGTAAATTTCTGATCTTTCTCTATATCTGTCATCACTCTTAATTTCTCTTTCTGCCCATTAGTCCACTATGTGTCTTTTTCTGTGTAGTTAGCCTGTCTCATCACCCCTCTATCCTCTTTTCTCCATCACTGGCTTGCAAATCAGTGCACAAGGTATCAAAAACCCAAGCCGTACTGGGGGGGGGGAAGCCAACTACATGTATATCAGTCAGCTTGATAAGGCCTCATTTGATGAAGGAACTTGTTTTTTAAAACTATACTGAGTAAATTTAGGAGCTCAACAAGGGGATCAATTACGTGTATGTACTTGTAATATCAAAACATTGACGGCTCTCAAGTAAGGAGCTCAATTTATTGAGATCTGGTAAGACTGGTCAGGACTCAGGAGAGCGTTCGGCTTGGGAGAGCTCTGGCAACACGTTTGACCCCATGCAAATGTCTCTTATTTTTAGAAGCAATTTAAAGGCAATGGCAACACACTTTTGACAACTAATTATAAGTAGGGACATTGCAAAAGCTACTATTTCTGTGAAAAATCAGAAAATCCATTGCGGGATTATTGCCAATAGGCCTGCAAAGGTCATTTAATTATAGCGCACTCTATAGGGTATTTCCCATAGAAAGAAGTGTAAAACTCGATTTTTATGAAAAATCATATTTGGCCCGCGAATGAAATTCATTCAAATTACGCAGAATGTAGTTAGTGGCATAAATACTCCAAATGAGTTGTCAAAGTGTGTCGCCGTTGATTATTTTTGTTGGGTGCTTATTCTCGTTTGTCAAATAAATGAGCTCTCAAACAAGCTGTGCTGGAGCAAATGCTCTCCTCAGAAAATAATGGGTCCATAATGTATGCCTGGAAGTTGGCAAACAAAAATTTCACCAGAAGCCTGTGATCACTTGGTTCACTGTTTTGTCATATTTTGTTTATCCAAAACAACATGTTGCCTGTCTCTGCAAATTCTGCTTCAGCTAGTTAATGCTGGCAACGAGAGATTTTAAGTAATCCGTATTTCTGTGATTAACTGTACAGTGTATGTAGAGATTTCATATAGATTAGACACTCAATTCATAGATTAACTACTTTTATTAGGCTAAGGAAATGCGTTTCTTATTAAAATGAAGAACAAAAGGTTAATTGGTGTATATTTCAATAGAAAACATCGGCTGAAGTTTCTATTGGCACACCTATAGGAATTGAGAAAGGAAATTTCAGGACCAAGGAAACAGTCTCAGCTTAATCCTTTTTCAGATGGGGATATTTTTTTTTTTGAGGAGAAAGCTTTGACCAGTGTAAAAATCAAAATGTTCACATTTTTCGGGACACCTGTTATTTGAAAATTCATTAACATTTAAGTTAATAATTCCAAGTTGCCCAAAATTAGCCCATTATCAAAATCATGAAGTCCAAACTTCCATATGAAAGCGAACTCTATCGATGTGGGGAAGGAAAGAAAAATTGCTTTGGCGCATGTTTAAAACGGATGTGAACACAAGAATTATGTTTTATCTTACACACAAAGGATATATGTAGGGGACCCAAACTGTCCTTCCACGTAGAAGTTAAAGTGAGGACTGGGTGAAACTGAATGTGAAAAGAAGCTTATGTCAACATTTCCAAGTTGTTTTTCATATCTTCACAAACGAACCTCTGTATTTACAACACCAAGGAGCTGATTAAAACCAGAAAAAAGGTTGGGCTCTAATTAGTCCTGGTTGATTGAAGAGCACGTAACGAGATAGGGCCCACACTTACGGGCGTAGTGTACCCAACATGTATGAGACGCAGGAGGAATTAATAATAGGCACCGGCGTACGGCGCTACCCCGTAATCCAATCGACATAATGATACCTTGTTTTCATACATAGTGTGAATATTTCATGAAATCTTTCTGTTGAGAAACGTAGAAGAACTGCAAAAAAAAAACAACACACTCAAGAACTGGATTGTTTTTAGTGTATGAAATTTAATACCACACATCATTAAATTCAATATCACGGAATATTTTGGGTGCCTATATTCGTAATCAAGTTTAAGTTGAGCAGAATTTGCTTTCATTTACGGTACACAATACACAGGCAAGGGAACCTAAATGCCAGAGTAACAGTGAAATATATTCACTTAAAAAAACAAAAAAAAAGGGTGTGGCAGTGCCCAACAAAAATTACTCAGAAAAAATTATGATGGAAAAAAAACCACAAACTTACAAGAAATAGATTATCTAGTCAATGTTTTCAGCATTTCTAGGGGGGAACTATCAATGTTTTGTTTCGCTTGTAGACATCACACTCACAACAAAAATCTGTGGAAAATTTCATGACCATCCAAAATTTCCTGACTATAGATAATACAGCCCAATGTAACAAGGCTCGTGTTCCAAGTCAACACATTTTGCCGATACTGTGGACCCACACGCGCACACAGGTATGCGCCTCCTAGATCTTGCAACTGACAAAACACGGTCGTGACTGTTTGTTTTCATCAGCCTCCGTGAGGACGAGGATGGAGCTCGCACGCGGCCAAGCAGGGGCAGCGCTTGCGACAAAAAGTGCTACGTAGATCAAAACAATCACCATTCAGTAATAAACTGAATTAGTTTAGGGCACAGGAGAAGGAGGAGGAAGACGAGGATGACATCCCTACATGTTACATACATGTGACTTAATTACAATTATCTTACACATGCCTCTCAGCTTTTGTTTGATATTTGATAATGAATTCATTTTTAATGCTAACTGTTGTTAATAATTTATCCCAATACCATTTTTTTTTAATCCTCACTAGTTTATAGTGAACATCGTACATGTGTCAAATTGTAATCAATCACAACCATTTCTGCCAGTCCGAAAATAATTTTGTTTGGGATTCTAGGGTTACTAGTGTTATTTTTTTCTTCTTTCATTCTATTGCTCTATGAAACCAATGTAAATAATTTCAAGCTAAATGTGATTGCCAGTAGATTTACTTTGAATAAAAGAAAAAATAATGAATAAAAAAAATAATCAACAAATCTTGCTTCAATTCTACAAATTATCTAAAAAAATGTGCATCTGGACACTGCTCTTAGGTACAATTTAGACTCTTCCCAATTTGTAAAATTCTCTTCTCACTGGTCGTAAGCATGGAATTATTATAGTACTATAATAACTCCACTGCTAAGGCATAGTACTATAATAACTCACACTGCTAAGGCCATAATAAAAAATTTTGTTTGCCGTAACCCGACCGACCTAAAAAAAAAAACGCCGACTCAAAAGTTTTATGCAATTAGCACAAAATAAAAAAAATTTCTGCCGTCCGACCCATTATTCATACACAATTTTAAAAAATCTTTTTTTTTACCAACACAAAGACGAAAAAATAATAAAACAAGACAAAGCAACTACAACAAGCAAAATTAAAAGATCTTTGCTATGTCAGTGAAAAAGCGTAATAGTAGCATCTTGTATTCCTTTAGAGTTAAAAAATTTGGAAGATCTAAAAAAAAAAGTAAAAAAATCGATACGGACCTGACCTGATATGTTCTTGTTAAGCCAAAAAAACATTTTTTATGCCTAATTCAACTCATTGTGAGAGGCTGCTGAGTAACTTTTCAATCACCTACCACCTTTCTAATCATCTCTTGATTGGTCATTACATGACACTAAAACCTCTAATAACCAAGCAAAATAAGCTTTGCATCCTAAATGTTGTGAGGCTATGCACCATTTAAACCCTTTTGAACAAGCAATCAAAATTTTATGTTTTTAGCAAATCCCGGAAAATACAGTCAAAGATAGAGATTCTGTCAATCCTGAGAGGGTCAGTTTTATATTTTATTTGATGGAACACAGGACAATTTGGCTCAAGAAAGATTCCAATCTGCCACTAAATGGGGAAAAAAAATTGACTTTGGCACCCAAAGTAAACAAGTTACAAAATTGTCAAAATTTAATGTTTAAAAAAAAAAAACCCAATCCACAAACAATTAATAATAGATGAAATTTAATGTAAAAATGGCAACAATAAATTGATAACTTTATTATTATAGTATTAAATTTTATGGATTTTTTGGGCAAGGGTACAACAAGTGGCCAAGAGGGCAAACACAACCATTTATTATTTTTTACTTTTTGGTCAAAAGGGTGAAATTCTTGATCACAAATAGTTCTGCTTTACCTTACCAAACCTCAACACTTACAACAGAAAGAGGAGAGAGACAAATGCATAATTGATTTACAACTATTAAAATTTGGGAGCCTTTCACCAAAGGATTTCGCTATATTTAGTTGCTTAAAAACTTTAAAAACCCCAAGAAGAGATTAAGCAATGACTAGTCCAGTTTGACTCCACATGTCATTATGGCTTATCAAGTCATTTTAAAATCATTTGTTTTTGAACACTTAGAATATTTATCATCATCATCCCCAAATAGCACAGTGGGCCCCTGCATGCTCAGCTTCACCCTTCTAAGCACATTGCAGCTCCCTCTGTATCTTTACATCTCAGACATACACTTAAGCCACTCTATACTAAACACGAGTCTATATTGCAGAGATTTAAGATTTTTTGGGGGGGTTAAAGGCTGACTCAGAGTTTTTGAATATAATTTTTTTTTGTGTGTAGTAATTAAAATAGTCATCTTAAAACTAAAGATGTCTCTAATGCTTAATTCCAAATTTCGAGATTAATTGGATTTTCTGTTTTCAAAGGCAGGAAACATTTGTGATGCGATCTGGGAAACACTCCGCAGGGTGGGAAATTTTATATTTTTGATTTTTTACTATCACTGCATAGTTTGAAATATTACTTTTCCATTTAACTGTTTATACTCTTCTTTTTTCGTTGATACACACATCAAGTTTAACGCCTTAATAACATCTCAATAACGTAAGACATACATTGTATAACAGATTTTAAAAGTTTAAGCTATTTTCTTTAATTTTGTCAAAAACTGTCGTGTCCTGTGGACTGTGCAGATTTTCCCAGATCACAATCACATTTATAATGCACAGTCTAACAGTGCCCATAGGATACCGTGTATAACAAAGAATTCCGGATCCGAAATTGTAGAACAAGTTGTGATTTTTCATATAAAGACTTGGGATTTGACTTAGTTATTTCACACAGTGATTAGTATATATGCAAGCCATTATGTATATGCAAAAACTTTGTTGGTTTAAATTGAGTGCGGCCCTCATCGGGATCTCTGATCAGCCTTTAATTCAAAAATACGAATTGAGATGCTGAAACAGCAAAACAGATTCCTTGTCATAAATCCCCTCACACACACACACAACAAACAAAAAAATAACAACACTAACTCACTCAATTTGGTATATTACAGAAGTAAAATGGGGGAATGGCTCAAAAATGATTCTAAAGCCGAACTCAGCAAGGGTTTCAAGAAGGCATCAATTTTCTTGGACCAATCCATGACATCTCTGCTCACAGCTAAAGGTCATACACCTGGTCAAGCATAATCCTGTCCTAGCTATCAAAGGTCCCTCAATCACTCACTGCTTTCTCTCAAAATAAAGGGAAACATTGAAAAGAGAACTCGCCAAAGCATGAAAATGTGTTTGTCTTCTACATTCTTCTGCATACAAAGGAGAATTTTAAGCACCTGAAATGTCAAACACAGCAGAATGAGTAAGGTCACCCTGCTTTAGATGCCCACCCAGCATGCATGTTTCCAGTCAATCCCGGCCACTTGCGCTGACAATGAAAGGAATTTCAAGGCGAGGATTTTATTCACAGGTTCTCTTTACAAAGAGGTTTAATTACTTCATGTCCCAAACCTCTTGTTGCGAAAAACTGTCGAAAACTGTCAGTTATACATGAAACTGGCCTCTTAAGTTCCCTGTACCAGCATTTGTTAAAGCATGGCTTTTTCCTTCTCTCATAGCATAAGTTTCAACGCATTCCTTTTTGTTTTGTGTGCGTGTGTGAGAGCAATGTCCGTGGTGGTCAAGGATTTCAAGTAGCGAATTGAAACTCTTTGTTAAATGACTGGTACTGTAAGACAAATACCGGGCTTTTTTAGAAATCAATTAAAATATACCATCTGAATATATAATCACTGTCCAGTAGAATAGATTTTTAAAAAAAAAAGCATTTAAAAAATTTTGCTTCAAGAATTTGCTTTTTTTAAACAAACAACTCAGCCTGTTCAAGGCAAGAAGAATACCCTCACAAACTGACACTATTTAGTTAACACAACTTAAATGTTACCATTTCATCACATTTTCTTCCTCGGGGTCAAATCCTGCTTCGTGCAAGTTTCTTTTCCGCATAGATCTCATCTGTTGCTTACACTTTAAAGGTCAATTTCCCTTAACAGAGCAGGATTCATTAAAGTTGAGACAAATTTTAACAAGTTTTTGTTCTAATAAGATTTTGTCAAATAAATTTTACGCCACACATTCTACAGATCTTCTACAACTCTTATGACACGGCATAACCTTCAATCTAGCAAGGGCATTACATCAAAGACATGCCGTCTCGGAGTTGCTCTCCCTAGAGCTGCAGCACGGACCTGGGTCAACATCATCGTTCATGTCCCACTAACTCTCAGTTTGACACCTTTGGATGTTAGTATGGACCCTCTACACATCAATGCAAGGTTAGTTAGTGGTGTCAAATGTGGTGTCACTTTTTCATAGGGGCCAATTTAGTTTACAACAGGGGTCAAACTTGAAATTCCTCCAATCATTTTGAATGTTGCCATATTGACCGTCCCAGTCATAGGATCCAAAAATTATAGTTTGTACCTCTATGACCATTGGTTTTAGAAATATTGGGTAAAAATGGCTAAAAGTGCAAAAAGCTCATTCCATTTGTACAGGGGTCAAAATCAGAAGTTGCTCCAATTGTGGTAAAAATGAAAACAAATTGTCATCATCTAGCTAATGTGTCAAAATAAGGAATAGTTTGTAGCATCTGCAATGCATAGTTATCATGCTATGGGCAAATCGGTCCCGGGGTCAACATAATCCAATTGGCATTGACCTTCTTTGACCTTTATCTCGGTAAGTAACATTAACATATCAAACTATACTTTTTGGTAGTCCTCATTCCTCAAGCAATAATTTGCAAGCATTCAAATATAATCAGAGTAACTTTCAATGTTGACCCCTGTACAAAATGAGTTTGACCTTTTTGCACTTTTAGACATTTAAACACCCTATACTTCAAAACCAAAGGTCGTACGTATAGTGGTACAAACTATACATTTTTGGAATCCTTGTGTCTAGACGGACAATATGACATACATTTCAACATGATTGGAGTAATTTAAAAGTTTGACCCCTGTGTAAACTTAAATTGGCCCCTATTGAAAAAGTGACACCACAATTTTACACCACTAACTACCTTGCATTGATGTAGAGGGTCCATACTAACTACTAAAGGTGTCAAACCTTAGATGTAGTCGGCATGAACGAACTCCCTAAATAAGGACCCTATGATATTCTGCTCCTGCTCTATCCCTGTTGATTTTCTCACCATCTTTTACCCAAGGACTTTACACTTTCACACTGTGGAATTATTTCTTTTGTCAATTTCTATCATACAACTACTAAATAACATAATGACCTTCACAACATGACTCCTGCTTTTTTGGTCTTGTCTAGGCCCTGCTTAACTCTCACACATACTTTTCTTCTCTTTCACTACAGACATTTAATCCCACTTAACTTTTCATACAGATTGTTTTTTTTAATATTTACTTCAACAATGCCATTCATGTTTTTTTCAGTTCTCAATTGGGTTTTTCAATCACAACAATTTCTGTTCTTTCACTTCTATGGTAGTAGTACTATTGAAAGGTCCTGACGATTCTAACACTTTCACTTTTCCATCATCTGCCCATAAATTTCCTTGGCTATAACATTACTGCAATAACCAAAATGGCGATTTGAAATTGGCAGGTATATGAACCATTAGGTCATGTGATTTTCATTCATACACTAGTCTTTTTCCAACACACATATAATAGCAAGTCAACCACCCGACTTTTTAATGATATTTTGCTCTCTCCAAATGAAGTATTTTTTACATTAACTTTTAAAGGTAACATTTTCTGATCCAGCACCTTCTGTTTGATTCATTGTTCCCTTTATTCATATCCTTGAGACACTTATTCACAAAGTTTTGAGCTGAATCCCGATCTTGCGGTTTGTGTTATGAGCATTGGCTCGTTTCTCAATCTCACGGTCCCCTAGACCACGTGCTGTAATTTCTTACGTTTATGGACCGAAATACAAAATTGCGAATTTCTTACAGATACGAGCGAATTTGCACGTGTAAATTAGTACACATGAGGATTACTAAGGCTAACGTTTCAGAGATATAAAATCTAAACTTTTTTTGTAAGTCGGGGGACGAGGTTGTGGATCACAAAATGTCCCCTTTACAGACTTTGTGGTTTTTGACTTTTTTGTTATTTTCAAATTTTATTTTTTTATACTGATTGTTCGAGTACCATGGTACAATAAAACACTCAACATTGCATGCATAAATTATGAATTCACTTTTAAAAGTCCACCAATACCATCAATACATACCATCAGAATCACACAAAATTTTGACTGCAAAATACTGGAAAAACGACCCATTTTCAAAGACCCTTACAAATGAAGTATTTTTGCTTTTAAAAATTGAAAAATTTCGCACAGATTTCTCTCTTGTAACCAGTAACTAACCACCCGGGGGGGGAAGGGGGAAAGGGGGGGTAACGCTAAGGCAACTTAATTCAAAGTGTATCAGCCTGGTGTTCATTGTTATGTAGTCTTACATAACCATACATTTACATGAGTCAGAAAAGAGTTGGTCTCCCAACTCAACATGTGTAAGTGTAAGCTTTAATATCTATACATGTACAATTTCTTCCTCTTCTTCACGGTTAATTTCCTGTATTGGTGATTGAGATACCCTTGAAAATCCACCAAATAAAGAAGACAAAAAAGCAAGAAAAACAAAGGGGAAATCACACTTATGTATTTATCAATTTTTGACAAAAATGGAAAACACATGATTAACAAGCCTCTCAGCAGTCAACAATGTCGTGGGAATCCTTTGAGATGTGTTGATTTTGGTTGGGCTCTCCACATTTGCAGAGATATCAACGCTGGACAAACCTGGGGGCTACATCTTTATTGAACCCGAGGATTTCAATTCAAATCAGAGAGATAATCACCGAAATGGGGAACTTAACTGGAGATGACATTAGTTAGAATCTACCCTCATGCTTTAAGATTGGCAGATTAGGATTTCTGTGTGTAATGGTGCTGAACTCAGCAAGCAGAAGGACTAAACATCTAAGTAAGTGAAGAAGTGATTCAGTAATAAAAATTTCTGACCATCCTTGATATTTTACTATCAGGGTTTCAACACAAGGAATTACATGTAACTGTCATGTGAATAGAACAAGTCTTCGTCCTTTAATTCTAGACAAGCGCCATTTTCTTCAAACTCCACTTGAAAGTGAAGGGTGCTCTGTTCAACTTCAGGCTCTTAAGACTCCCACCTCCCACCGCATAATTTGTGGCAACTTGCGACTTCGGGCAGGTTTATTATTCCAAACCCCGTATTCCTCCAAATCCTATCTCAAATGGTGGACATGGACGTTGTACATCCTATCTGGCTTTAGTAATCCGGCCGATGAGCTCTCTACTAAGTTCTCTTGGCCAGGCACCAACAATGGAACACTTGAGCTGCGTTATTCACACTGCACTCGCTGTGCTTGAGAATTACCGGGAGTACCATCTATTACCAATGCATGATTTGGCATGGATGGCAAAGTAACGTGTCGCTCATCCCCGAGGAGAAAATGAATGACCACAGCCATGGCCTCGGGATTATTCTGTGTACAGCCTCGTTTCAGACTGAATTTGTGTGTGCTAATTTGGTAAACCTCTCACTGATGACCAAGGGTTGACTTTTACAGTTAACGGCTGCCAGATAAAATCACAGAACCAACAGTATAGAAACATGCAGAATCAAGGGAATGGAGAGTTATTAAGTTGTAAGCAAAACTTTCAAATCCATCACTTCTCATTCACTTTATTTTTCCTTTGCCATTCTATCGAAATGTCACCCACCAAAAAAAATCCAGTTTGGAGGTATTTTTTCAACAGAAGCTACCATATGTAAACCAACAAAACTAACTCATGTCATCATTCAATTACAAATATTTTGCCTGTAAATCATGTGGACAGAATATTCTGCAGTTCTTTGAGATTTTTTTAATAAAGTGCAATTTGTAGTCCTTTATTCAAGGGCAGTGGCATAGCTAGGATTTGATATGGGGGGGGAGGCAGTGAACCCCAATTTTCAGTGAATTAAAGACACTCAATATTCAAATCAGGTATCATTTTTTATGTGAGCAGCATGTACACATCTTTTGCAGACTAAAATGTAACTTTTTTGCAGACTCATCAAGACTCCTCCTATCGGATGAGGCAGAGTCAAGGGTACAACTAGATTGCACCTTTATCTTTATTTACACCAAGATATCAACTTTCTTGAGAAATGATACCTACTCCTAAAACAGGGTTAATTTAATGCAGAATTTTTTACAAAACAGCCAGGACCTTCCTTTTATTAAGCAGTAATTTTGCCCAATTTTCTATCATTACGTAGTCAATTAAGTTATTTTCTATATTTATCGGCATTTTACCGCTATAAATAATTAGGCATTTATCCGACTCACTCAGTACATCAATCAGTCAATTTTCTTTCGCTTCAGCTATGCACCTTGAACAAGAAAAAAACATCTTGAATGCTATTAACTATGTTTCCACAGACCTCTGAGCCAAGAATATTGTACTGATTTACTCTGGAAGACCATTTTCAGGAGAAAAGATGGAATGTGTAGACAATTTATGTGCATAGTGGGTTATTTTACAACTCCCAACAACGCACATTTCACTAAGCTGTTTTTAAAGCATGAATGCAACAACTGAGAAAACATTGTTAAATTTGTGAGAATATCACCCAGTTTCAAAATCACGTCCTATTTCGGCAAATTGATTTTTATTGCTGTAATGTACTTTTCAAACAAGCAAGTTTCTGCGAACCAAGAGTCTCATGCTTTGGTGATCCACCTTCCTTCTCTCGCTCTTATGTACAAATTGACCTTCAATCATGGAGTCCAATGACCTTTGACCTTGGTAATTACATGCCAGTCTCTTTGGTGTGGTGACCTTGTGTGTATGTGCAATCTGCATCATGACCAAGAGGTGACAATTGGAGATAGGTATCCACGCACCAGGCAATTTTAAAACGTTTTAAACTAAACTTTTAACATACATTGCCAAATTTGAGCTATCCGTTTTGCAATTGCTTTTTTCCAAAATTCTTTCTTTTCTAAGTTGCATTCATCAATCTGCTTCAATGACTATTTAATTTAAAAGTAATGAACAAACTTAAAAAAAGTTCTATGTTATCTGTCTCTTATAATTTGCTAAGCATTAATTATTCAAATAACATGTGGGGTTTCCTTTTCTAAAATGTGGGGATCAAATCCCAGATTTCTCGGCAGCTGTTGTGTGACAGATCCATCACATTCGATGGGAGTACCTTTTCTAAGAGTCAACATATCTATAGCAGATTTCATGGTTCCCATGCACGCCCTTAAAACTTAAATTCTAACATGACATTTAGAATCTCTAGAACATTCCTTAAAGAATTTTTGATGTCAACCAAAATCAAACATTGTCCCATGGGGGTCCGTTGGTTGGCCATCTTGAAATTGAATCTAAAAAAGAAATCAATTAATAAAAAGTGTTCCGATTTAGTTTAAAGGTATCTCAAATGATTCGTCTCACATCTATAGTGAATCGGAAAATATGTAATTTGGCAATGTGATGTTTAGTTACCTATATATCCACGGTGGAAAATGTGATAACGGCCAATGGAATTGGATTCTTAGTTTCCGGTTTTGACTGTTCGAAAAAAAGGGAGGTCACTATTTTCAGATTCATTATTTCAAGATTCATAAAATGTTGAAGTAAACCTAAATTTAATCTAAACATCAGGACTTTATAAAACAGTTAGATACTTTTAATATTTCCTATATAAAAAAAATCAACAATTTTCAAGATGAATAAAGCTCGATCGCAGAGCATGACACCTGGTGAGCATGGTTAGGGAAATCTCAAAATTTTCATATAACCTAAGTAAACCCCCTCAGCCACAAAAATATGTTACAATGATCAGAACGACATGTATGCCTACATATTATGAGAAGCGGAAAGTTATGATCTGTATTTAAGAAAGATTTCCAAACATTATGACTTTAACCAAAAGATCTAAAGTTTTGACAAAAATTTTGTTAAATTAAAATTTGAGGTGGGCGGGTAACTGGACTGGAAACTAATCCAATTCCATTGGCCAAAGGTCAGTTGAAATTGATTGGACATTGCACAGGGGGCCATATTGAAAGTATGGCCCCTGTACACTGACTATCAAAAGGTCAGTGACCTTTATCACATATTCACCCATATATCAGGAACTAAGCATCAGAAATATGCCAAAGTATGTATATTTTCTTCCTTATGATGAGACGAAACATCATGTGAGAGTCTCAACTAAATCGAACCACTTAATATGACTGATCTCTTTAGATTCAAGAATACTAAATTTAAAAGGTATTTTTGGTATCATTTAAGGTTTGACTTTCTTTGGTAGGTATTCTAAGCAAACCAAACAAAAAGGGTTTCATAAAGGTTGTGGGTATAAACTTTCGGAAACTTCATTTAAACAGCTACACTGTTAAATTTGTCCAATTGTCACCAAATTTCTTGAAAAACTAAGGAATTTTGGGGAAGGGACAAGGCCAGTTCTGACACAGCAAATGAATGTGTGCACTTTTTTTATGGCAAAAATGTTTCTATCGATATCCTGGAGGGAATCAAAGCATGAATTCCCAATATTCGGACCTCAAAATTTGTAACATTATTATACAACAATTTATCTAGTGCTCTACATAAGAACACAGCCGCTTAACAAAAGATAGATGCAAAAATCCCTTATACAAAAACGATACACAAATACGCAAAGCCAGAAAAACACCAAAGCAACTTACACACTGAGATAATAAGTGTTAGGTCTTAAGATTACGTTTGAAAACCGGCTCAGACACAGATTCCCTTAGCTCAAAGGGAGGCCGTTCCAAATTGAGGGAGCCGCCCAACACCAAAGGAAAGGTCGCCGGCCTTCCGTTTCGACCGTGAACCAAAAGCCGGGGTTTGGTGGTTTGGTAATCGTTAGAAGAGCGGAGTCTGGGTCTGTTTTCAGCACAAAGAGCTCATTATAAAATTGATGAGGGTTCTGAAGATATGCGGAGGAGCCTGCAATGAATAATTTGGAAAATAAAGAACAGAAATTTTGGACAAAATCCTTTGTTAACAGGGGAGCCATGAAGTATCTCACATCAAGACCGCAGTTGGACCGGTCCCGTCAACATGCAACGGTTCACGTCGACATACCTGTTGCCTAACTTAAGTTTGAATCCAGATGAGTTACAGGCACTCAATTCAATGTCTTCAACCCATTCACATGGCACATACATGTAGGCCTACGCAGAGTCTGATAGACCAACACCTCTCTTATGCCGTGTGACATTTTACTCCAATGATAACCAAACCGATGAACTCAAGTTCATTGTAACTAAGAAGGGTGTATGTGGAATCGAACCCAGGTCCATTCAGGGCCCAGGGAACATGCAAAAATCTAGTACAATTTGTAACTTTCTACTTCACTTCGTTCCTCATTCTCTGCTTGAGCGATCATGGAAAGCAAAAAACCAGATTAAATGCCCATATCATACGGTGCTTGCAAATATCCTTTATTCCCGCGACATCCATTTCCTAATTAGATCTGTATAAAAGAGAAAAAAGGGCTGATAATATCATCAACTTGGGTATTAATAATGTCTTTAATACAAACGTTCCAAGTTGTGTTTTCGCCGAACCGGTAACTGCGGCAACAAAGCTGCAATTTGAAACCCGTACATGCCACATGTACTGATCATGGCCCGCGTACTACGGATGTGGCTCGCCATGGGTTTCACCGTGTTTTCTTCGCCACAGTCCGCCTCCCGAGTTGATGGAAACAATGATGGTTTATGACAAAGCCGACCATTTATCGTGTATTGTGGGACCCTTAAACCTGGGGGACCAAACAAAATTCCACATAATCGTGCGAACTCACCGTGGTCACGTCTTTGAGCAGGTTGTCTCAATGTTACGCAAGCCACCATT
Source organism: Ophioderma brevispina (assembly GCA_023653785.1). Classification (NCBI taxonomy): domain Eukaryota; kingdom Metazoa; phylum Echinodermata; class Ophiuroidea; order Amphilepidida; family Ophiodermatidae; genus Ophioderma; species Ophioderma brevispina. The sequence goes on along the minus strand of JAMKCH010021242.1, from coordinate 65,685 downwards.
GTTCATCGAAAAAGAGAACGCACAAGTTTGGTGATGTGCCAGGGTCTTAAAGCTTCAGGGGTTTAGAGAGCGAACCTTACGAGTTGATGAGTATTTTTGCATCGATTTCATTAACCCCACACGTATTCTTCTGCCTGTACTTGACCTTAAGGTCAATCATCGCATCATTATGTGGGTGGGATAACACATAAATATTTCCGTTTCAAATATTAAACTCAGAAGAAGAAAGTTGGTTTTCTATTGGTTTTAGAATAGGATTCATCATATGATATCGTGAATTCATGTGCTATCAAACGGCGCACATAATCACTCAACAGCGCTATCGAGATCGCACCAAAAACGACCAAAACAGTCGATGGAAGAACATTTGCAGTAGAACGTAGAGGTGGAAATGAACATCTGCGAGGGGGCATCTGCGATACTAATCTGAATTCTGTGCGTAAACAATACCGATTAAATTGTTTGTCTTTCATACATTTGAAATTATCAGTGGAAGAAACGCATATTTGATTATTTATTCAATCAAATATAAGCATTATTATTTGCCTGATTATTTGTACACTTTGCTACACCCTTGTAAAAAATGCTCGTTGACCTTATTACTTGCGCCCGATTGGTGGAATGCTAAATATGTTACCACATTACTCACGTTGGGATACTCATACAAAATTTGCCCGCGACTTTGTGTAACACGGGACAAGTACGAATTGCAAAGAAAATCATCTGGGAAATCATTAATGAATCGAACTCATTTTAAATTTTAATATCGTATTGTTCCAAAACCTATATAAACCAAATATACGAATTTTGACCCATGTTTTTCAGGTTACTAAGCAAGTTGGTAATTGGCTTTTTGTAACCCGGTGGGGGGGTGGACACAATTGGGTACATACGTGTTTGTGGCGTGGAGTGACTCGTCCACCGGGTGAAAAAATCGGCGTGCACATGTGTGGTAGATGACTGCAAATTGTGAAATAAATGACCACCTGTTTCTTTAAGGTTTGTTCGAAAAGTACACCGGACCCAGGTTGATAATTAGTAGTTGGCGTTTCTGGTGAGTTTCGTAAGCATTTTCATAGTTAATCGTGGCTAGAATGGCGGGGCCGCCATATATTGATAACTTACGTTTTTTTCCGAAACATGGTCGCGATAACCGGGAAGAAAAAATCTATAAAATAAGAACCATTTCATTGTTGATTTTCCCGAAAATTGGAAAATCCCACCCCCTTTCATAGTACCCACCCATTTATATCGTAGTCGGGGGCACACGTCCTCCTGTTGCTTACTTCCAGAGGTTTGCCGAGTTTAGGTTTTTTTCACTTTTGTTTTCAATCACCCCACAAGGAATAACTTCCACTTGTTGTCTAATTCTCAGTCTTTTTTTCAACTGGTGGGGGCGCTTTTTCAAAATGGCCGCCAAATGACTTTTTTTTTCAAAGAATCTCTTTAAGGAAATGTCCATATCATGTTACAATGATTTTTTTTGTGCTAAAATTGGTCTTTTGTTATTATACACGACTTCAGGGTCAAAGGCGGAAGGTAGGGGGTGGTTGCTACCTTCCTATACTTTACTCTGTAAAATACCAAAAAATGGTACTTATGTTACTTATGATGCTACTGTCAGCAAATACTGACAATATTAATGTATTTTTTGTTTAGCAGTCAAAATATGTGCCTGATTACTTTGGCACCCCTCATACCAAAATAAATACCAATTATTGTTTGAATAAAAGGCGAAAACCAACCCGAAAACCCCTTGATTTTGGAAGATTTTCAGGATACGGACCATTCATATAGAATTAATTTTGTGGTTTTTAAAACTTGATATGTTTTTACTTCATTTGAAATAGGACATACGTAGCTACCCCTGATACCAAAGAGATATATTTATCCCTTAATTTAAAAAAAGCAGGGCTGGTAACCCCCCTAACCTACCCCCCCCCCCGCCCACCCCGTTGTGAATGTAGGAAGCAAACCCCTTGGTTGTGACGAGGGTTAAATGGTCACTTAACGGGTTCAGAACTGTCACCCCAAGCGAAGTAGTTTTTTTTTCAACATTTTCATAACGTCGAAGAAGTTGGCGAATGCGCCCCATCTTAAACCCATGCCAGCTAATACCGTTCAAATTCGACCCTATACCTATCTACCTTCACACTGAAACCTTGTGGCCATCATCCCGGAACTACGCCGGGTGGGGAGCGCAACCCCGTACTTTAAGGAGACATACCTCACGGTGGCCATCCTCCTTCGACCGAAAATGGCTTCGGTTTTTACAGATCAACAGCCGGACCTTCCCGTTCAGATCCTGCGCTTTTTTCAAGTATCCATCGCCCCAAGGCCGTCACAAGGATAGTCAAGGTGATTGCCGAAGCTCTGGGTGACAAGAATGTTCATCCTAAATTTACCTCGACGACCTTCCGCATAGGCCCTTCGCTTTCACAATCTGGAATGATACCTGAGCCTTGTCAGCTCCCATGGCCTAATCATCAACTGGGAGGGTCGTGCCTCCAACCATCCCGACCCTGCAGGTCCTGGGGTCGGCCATAGACTTCGGCAGAGGAAAGGTGTTCCCGACAGCAGCGAGAACAACAGCCATCGTCCTTTGCGCACGGTGACCTTTTCGCCAGCCAGACGGCTCCAGCCAAAATGTGGTTACGGCTTCTTTGGCCTTTCGACCAGCAGTGGCGTAACCAGAAGGGGGCAGGGGGCAGCTGCCCCCCCTGTGGGGAATCTTGCCCTCCCCCTCTTGCCCCCCTGAAAATTAGTGATTACATATGCCATATACTATAACTACCAATTTTAATATATGCTTGCCCCCTGAAAAACATGGGGCCCCCCCTTGCCCCCCCCTGAAAAAAAAAAAGCTGGTTACGCCACTGATCTACAGCCTCACAGCAGTCCTTCCCCAATGCCCCTACGTACGATACCAACCTCCGCTCACGTTCTATCCAGTTCAGCCCACATGAGAGCTGGATGTCAAAGGAATCTTAGTGGATAGATGTCTCTCTAAGGTCACCACAACCCCAGATGGTGGATTGCAGCCTCACAACATTCACCCTGGGCTGGGCGGTCCCGCTTCCAAGCTCACCATAGACATGTCCAAGACGTGCTGATAAGCCCACTGGGAAGGCTGGCAATTGGCGGTGTCCTTGAACTCCAGCCATTGCGAAGCGTCACATAAACCTTCTGAGCTATTGTCGGTAGCCTGTCATATACGATACGGCGCCTACTTCCCAAGGGCAAGGACAGAACTATCGCCCTAACGCTGCAACAACCTCAACGGTAGTGAACGTGCCACCGAGCCACAGGATCGAGCTCCAGGCTGTCCATCTTCCGGGAGCAGGCAACATTCTAGTGGGTACCCTGTCAAGAAGGGGAACAAACATCCATGCCCCGACCAAGGACATGTGCTTATCGGATGGGAATGGCACCTCAACACCACAGTGTGCAAGTGGTCTTCAACAGCCTCGAGTGGCCGGTAATCGACCTTTTTGTGTCAACGGCCGGAACAAGCAGCTCCCGAAATACTGTTCCTGGGGAGCGGACCAGATGCCGTTCGCCTGGGACCATAATGACAGCGGACTGATCTTGGCATATGCGTCCCCCGATAGCGATGATACCCGGGGTGCTCGAGAGCGCTCAAATCCAGCGGGCAACATGCTTCTATAGCACACCCTGGCCCAGACAGCTGTGGTTTCCATCACGGGTGCAGAACCATTTTACCCTCCCAGGTAGCACTGCTCCAGCCAAACTCGTGATTACGGCTTTTTGGCCTTATCGCCAGCCTTACAACATCCATCCACAATGCTCCTACGTATGAGATACATACAATTTCACGGTCAATCCATATCAGCCAAGAGAGACATTATGTCGAAGGGTATAGATATCGCTCCAAGGTCCCCACAAAACCCTCATTGGAATGCAGTCTCAAAACATTCACCCCGGGTGGTCCCGCTTCAACCAACCCCCCCATAGACACGTCCAAATGGGCTTGGGGATCCCACTGGTCAAAGCTGGCGATTGTCAGTGGTCTTTGGACTCACACCCATTGCAAAGCATCTCATCAAACTTCTGCAGCAAGGGTATCCGCATGCATTACATACGGTGCCTACTTCCCAAGGTGAAAGACCAGACGATCACCCTGCGCTGCAACAACCTCACAGTAAGTGACTTTATAACAAGCGGGTCTGTTTTCCCGAAACTCGTCGCAAATCTACGTGCATACTTATGTCAATGCCTGAGTGGACCAATCTTTGTCCCAAACACTGTGTAACTGGTTATTAAAAGTCTGTTATGTCGGACATATGCATGAGTTATTAGACACTTAGGGTTAGCACGAGTTTGGGGGAACGGGCCCCTGGGAGGTACCCGCACTGATTGAATATGGTGCCAGTTCCAGCGCCACAGCTGGATGGAGGCTCCAGGCCGCAGGCAACATTCTAGTGGGTACCATGCCAAGAAGTGGAACAACCATCCCTTAATCCATGCCCCGACCAATGTCAGGGGCTTGTTGGTGGAATGGCACCTCACCCTAACAGGTGGCAAGGTGGTCTTCAATAGAGTCAGTGGCCTCTAATCAACCCATTTTGCAGCAGCAGGGAACAACGCCCAGCTCCGACATACTGTTCCTGGGGATCGGACAAGATGGGCATTCACCATTTCGCAATGACGAATCAGCTGGCAGGATCCTCGTTTTGAAGTTCCCACCGATAAAGCGAGGATACACGGGTTTTTGGAGATCTCTCGAGATCCAGTGTGGGCAACATGCTCGAATAGCCAGCCCCCACTGGGCCCAGACAGATGTGGTTCCAGAATGTACTTCCTCTCACGGTGGCAGAACCGTTTTTAACCTCCCTCGATTAAGGGAGACTCTCTTGTGAATCACGACAAGACCCATTCCCTCCTAGCGACAATTCAGACCTTTCACCTGACTGTATGGCGACTTTCATCAGATCCTACACCGCAGTAGACCTTTCTGAAGAGGCTGCTGTCCTGGCAGGAAAGGCAAGGCATCCTTCAACGAGAAAAGACTTACAATGTCCGCATCAGGAAGTATATACCATGCATGGTGCCATTAGACAACAAAGTCAATCCAAAGGCCTCTCTGGGAAAGTAGCAGAGTTCCTCACATGGGTTTTCCAGCAACAAGGGGCCAGCGCAGGCTCTGAGAGAGCCTGCCGCACTGCTGCAAGCTTCTGTCCATCATGGCTCCTCAGGGGATCTACCGTGTCTGATTCACCTGTCCCGATGACCTCTTGAAGAGAATGTTTTACGAGTGTTCTCTCCCAGGAAGTCGCTGTCCCAGCATGGGCCTCCTAGCTGACCCCGGCCTTTCGAACCTCTGGATCAAGCTGACATGGAAGACCTTACCAGGAAGATGACTTTCCGAAATCATGACTATTCTATTTGTTCGCATTTTTTTGGGTCCCGATCTGTTTTGGCCGCCATTTTGAAAAAGTGCCCTCTATCATTGAAAACTGTGACTGAGAATTTGAGATGAGCTGACAACAACTCTTTAACGAAGTATATTATCAAGGTCCACATTTAAATCACACTCAACATATTTTCTGAAGCACTTTATACATGACTACTTTATTCTTTATTAGGTTTTACATTTGGTTGTTTTTGGTTGGCCGCATTTTGAAAAAAAAATCTCCTCATTGATGAAACCCGTCATTGAGAATTTGATATTAGGATGAAAACAACTGAATATGGGTTAATCAATAGGGTCCACATTGAAAACCAGACTTAATCAATCTTTCTGAAGCAGTTTATACATGACTATAGCCTTTTTTACCATTTTGGCGGCCATTTTGAAAAAGCGTCCTCACTCGATGAAAATCGTCAATGAGAATTAGACAACAAGTTGAAATCAACTCCTTATGGGTTCAATAAAAAGGTCCATGTAAAATATCAGACTTGGCAAAACTTCTGAAGTAGTTGACATGTGCCCCCTGACTATAGTAGCAATGACCTAAAAAAGTGCCCATTAATACCGGGTGAGTCAAAAAGATTTACACTCGTTTTGTTGGAATTTTTCTACAGCATTGAAAAATCTACCAAAGATACGGAGTACCATATATAAACCTAGAGTGATTTCAACCTACTAGAGAAATTTTGAATTTTGAATTTTTGAACTTTGCATTGCGAAGTTATGCTTACTTAAAGATAGGTACCCGTTTTTCACTCTGTCCACGGAATCACTCTGGTGGAATTTGGCCAAGAGACTTTGGTAGTCTACACAAGTACCTCATGACATTCTTTGCTTGCTTTATACCTTTGTGTAAACCTTCATCAAGAAAACTGTTAAAAAAACTATTTCATTATCTGAAATGAATACAAGTAAAGGCATCTTACAAACCAAATTTTGGAGGCAGTACTTCAATAAATGTTCGAAATTGCATCTCATTCCTTTCCCTTCTTCTTCTTCTTCTCCCGTCCCTCGTCTTTTCCCTACTCCCTTTTTTTGCTTGTCCCTTTTCCCCCACTTTCCTGCTTTGCGTACTTAAGCTTATTTCACCTGGTCGGCAATGGGGAAGGGGACAGCGTTCCCCTCCCCTGCACCTGTTACCTACTGTCCATGGACTATGTTACGAACTATATTATTTATCAACATTTTTTTTTTTTTTAATTTAGGTAATGTTTACTTTAGAACAAAATACAAAACTAAATACTTCAAATTAACAGTAAAGTAACAGTAACTCAATGGCGTTTGCTGCTGTGCAAGTGAAGAATTGTACAACCGTGGTCAATATGGTTTTTTGGCGCCTTATCCGTTAATTTTACCATATCTGCAATATCCGAAAAGGTAAATGTTAGATTTTTTTTACCAATGATGTGGATATAATGATCTAATTGTTTTTTCATGTAATACAAAACAATTTCTAAACTGTTACATATTTTAAAATATTTTTCTGGAAATCGAGTGAAATCTTTTGGACTCACCTTAGTAGCATTAGGGAAAAACGACCCATTCTTATAGTAAGGCGTGAAAATGTGACCCATATCGGCGGCACCTACCCTTTTCCACTGAGTACCCCACTGAGTAACCACTGTACCCCGGGCACTGCACACCCTCGTAAATTAAAAATCACCAAATGCTTGATACCACCACCAGTGGACAGCTCCGGGGACAGCTATATGGCGTTCCTCTTTCCATTATTAAACACCAAAATTTACTTTTTTAGTATGTCGTCACATGAAATGGTCATAAAGTGTAAAAGTGGGGGTTACCACGCCTGCCCCCTCCCCGCCTCGTTAACGCATAGGCCTACCAGTGGAGAGTTCCGGGGGATAACTGTGGGCCCACTCTTTCCACAAAATAAGTACTTAATTAGGATGTCGTCACAATGACGTCATAAAGTCTGCGAGGCGGCAAAATTGTCAATCTCCACAGGAATAGGCGAAAATTCAATTTTAAATATAACCCCTCGTTCGGGCCCTCGTTATATTAGCACCCGATGCTTATGATTTTGATATGCAGTAAGGCCAAGCTATGATACTCCTTCCATTTATACCACACTAAAATGACCGATGTGAAAGCAGACATAGTCCGCCGGGAGCCACAGTCCGGGCTCCATGCACTGCCAAAACTGGGGCGTTAACTTTAACACCATGCATGGGTGTTAATTTTAACACCATCCTGGAATCAATAGGGGACTGGACTCACTGGTGTTAGATTTACACCATTCCGGTGTTAAATACCGCCATGTTAGTGTTATATTAACACAAATGCTGGTGTTACAATGTAGACCTAAACACTGCTTGGTGTTAAATGTTGGTGTTAATTATTTTTTAACACTGCAGGTGCCAAATTTACTCTACTTGTGTTTATTTAACACTCTCCTGATGGAATGATACGGGACTGCACCCTCTGGTGTTAATTAACACCAAACTCTGGTGTTAAAATTTATATTTGAAACGTCTGATATTTTCATAGACATGTTTGATTTTGTTATGTAACTGCTTACCTCTAATATTTCATAAGCAGATCACCAAAAATGCATAATTAAAATTGTGCATCGACACCGAGCGGTGTTAAATCCTAAATTTCAACACCGGAAATTAACAACAACAAGCTTGACACCTACTTGGTGTTAAAATGTTAACACCCCCAGCGTGAAACTAATGTTGCGTGAAGAGTCAACTGAATTTGAGAGCCCTATTCTTTACCGTTGTAGCCGGTCTATGAAAACGGCCGACTATAATTACTTCTATACACATGAACAATTAGGCCTAACTGAAATATTTTTTTTGCAATATAGCGTTTGGCATTTTTAGCGAACCGCGGGAGGAAAGTTAACTGGGGTGGTAACCCCCTCGTAAGACGAGGGAACTTATTTTACGCAGAGAATTATGGTACCTTATATCCCGCTTTATATAGGATGGTTGGTTGGTTGGTTGGTTGCGAAAACAAAAATAAGCGAGAGGGATGAAAATTTCAACATTTGTTGACATTTGAATAATAGAGATTAATTTTAAATCCTAACATTGATTGGTCCCTAACTACAATCCTAAGGATTGACTTTTAAATCCCTAAAATTTAGAGTGCATGCATGGGTAACCACAAAAGGTCAAAGGTCACATATATATAGAAAATAATTTTTGTCACCGACCATGCAGTTGGCGATATTTTTTAGGATAACCATCACCAGTATACCACATATACTAATAAGAAAAATAACGCTACCTCCCTTTTTGCGGTGATCGTCAGATTTTCCTCTGGATTAAAGGGACATTAGGGATATATCGAATGGAACATTGTTCGCTGCTACAGGTTTTGCAATGCGATATATGAACTTGTGTAAGGAAGCCATACAAAGAACACTTTCCATTTACTGCATTGCAGCATGGACTATGCAAAGAAGCTTCATCCAGTGCATTGAATGGGACGTGAAGGGACTTGATATATCCCTAACGTCCTTTTCGGAAAACGGCTACCAACCTGATGATCACCGCAAAAAAGAGAGGTAGTGTTATTTTTCTTGTTAGATCTAGGGGAAATTTCCCCCTAAAAACAAGGCAGGGGTCCGCTCCGTGATTTTTGCATGGCAAAAAAATGGCATTAAGGTCTGTTAAGGATATATGAATAAACATCACGCCGATACCTTTTGCTTGCTGAAGGATAGGATGGTGTCTCCATTGCTGAATCCCCATCACCAATAGCAGCAGAAGATGATAACATTAAACATTCGCCGTTACCTTTTGACGCAGTAATATGGGATGGTGTCTCCAATTGCTGACTCGTCAGTACTACTAGCAACAGAAGATGAGAACACTAAAATACCTATTGCTTCATATGAATTTTTTCATTGTTTTAGGTCAAAAATAATCTTTTTGTGCAATTAGATAAAAATGTGTAAATTGATTCACATGTAAAACAATAAACTATACAATGGTTGCGCAATAAGATTTTGCAAATAAAACCTTATCCATGTCATTATATTCAGAATATCAATTCTGAAAATTTATTCTGACCAAAAAGTTAAGCAGATGTTATATACATTGTGTTATGTGATGGATCAAGTAATGTTTCAACCTTCAGATTCCAGTTTGTTTTGCATTTTATTTAAAAAGAGATGACACACTCTTCCGGGTAAAAGTCGTGTATGTTAATTCCTCAGAATTAACATAAAAATCCTGATTCTAGATTTTAGTTTTAGGAAACATTCTTGGCATGCCCCGTCTGATTGCGAATGGCAATACGGCATACCGCCATTTCTTCGCAATCTCTGGTCAGAGCAGGCAGGTTATCTACCAATCGTGGTTATGTTTTGAATTCGAAGTATGCTCGCAATCTGATTGGATGATCGCGAGATAATAATGCTTGCAAGAGAATTTAATCGTCAGTTTGATTTTGAAATTCTTTAAGAACGGATGATATTGTCAAAAGAGCTGAAATTAAAATCATAACTCTGAAATGGAATTAACATTGATGGGACGATTACTACTTTTACTTACGGCGAAAGAAAAACATTAAGGACAACTTAATTTGACTGTGTGTGAACTGCATGAGTCTCTCTACCAAGTCTACTTCTGAGAAATATTTCTGGCAGGAAAATCATTCTTTTGACCGATCGGAACATTCTTTCCACAACACACAGTATAGCGGCGATACTGTACATCGATTCAGCTTGCCATATACGGCTATGGTCTTTAAAAAAGGGATATAAGAAAACAATTTGAAAAAGGGATAAGGTAACTTTTAATTATTGTTTAATGTTTTCTTTATTTTAAAACCAGTGGTCGCATCAAAAATCAACAACATATCTTGGCACCGTGGATTTAATTATTTTACACAAACACTTAAAATTATCCAATCGTGTCCCTTGTTTATTCATCCTCATGGTTAAAATGATGTAGGTCAGAAAGTATCAAGCGCATTAAATTAAAGGGCCATGGCCCGTTCGCTAATAGCCTCGTCCCCAGTGGTTCAGATTTTGGTATCTTAAGAAAGTTACTATTTTTCACATTTACCCTGTGAATCTTATAGGAAGGATGTTTTATTTGAAAGTTATGAGCGAAAATGTGCTCCATTTTGGTCGACTAATATTAATTTTACAGAGTACTCTATGGGGCTTACAAAATCACGTTTTTAGCTCTCACATCAAAACGGATTGAAATATCGGCGCGAAACTTTACAGATGGGGTTTGGGGATAATGACCATTCTATCAAGATGAAAACTTTATATACTTAAAAACCGCCCCCCCCCCTTTTAAAACATTATTTACCAGGTGACAAAGTTTTGGCACTTTTTCCTATACAAGGGCGTTCTTTGCAAGCCAATATTCTGGACCATATGAGATCGAAAACAAAGTGGTATGAACTTGACTAAGTGATCAAAACACCAGGTAGCCGTAAAAGTCGACAATTATTTCACATAAATAGCTCAAAGATTATATAAAAGAAAGAGATGACACAGAAAACCCAGGTGTGCAGGTGTCTACCAATGTCTATTCTGAGCGCACAAATTATGACATCACAGAGTCAGTAATCCTGAATACGACAGCACTGCTGTAAACAAAGAATGGATTGTGGTGTCCCAGTTGCAATATTCTGACATCCTTGCCACGCCAATTTAGACAAGAAACTATTAACAAGGTTAAGTACCAAGCTAACAGAGTGGGAAAATATTTCCTGTGTACCCAGTGAGACCCATGCTCTATTAAACTCATGACAATGAGTAGGCGATGTCAGAGGCCGAACAAAAACATCCGGATTAGGTGAATCCAATCAACCTACAACATATCAGAAATGAGGTGTGAAATGCATATTTAGACAATGATATAATTGAGCAGAGCATAGTGAATGGAGCTCCCCATAGAGGGGTTTTGAACAAATCCCAAATGCAATTGCCTATCCTATCCTGTACTGTACTAAACACACGCCAGTAATTAGGGATAAAAAAAGTGTCCCAAAAGTTTAAGAACTTTTTTTTTTTTTTTTTTTTTCAAAAATCAACAACATATCTTGGCACCGTGGATTTAATTATTTTACACAAACACTTAAAATTATCCAATCGTGTCCCTTGTTTATTCATCCTCATGGTTAAAATGATGTAGGTCAGAAAGTATCAAGCGCATTAAATTAAAGGGCCATGGCCCGTTCGCTAATAGCCTCGTCCCCAGTGGTTCAGATTTTGGTATCTTAAGAAAGTTACTATTTTTCACATTTACCCTGTGAATCTTATAGGAAGGATGTTTTATTTGAAAGTTATGAGCGAAAATGTGCTCCATTTTGGTCGACTAATATTAATTTTACAGAGTACTCTATGGGGCTTACAAAATCACGTTTTTAGCTCTCACATCAAAACGGATTGAAATATCGGCGCGAAACTTTACAGATGGGGTTTGGGGATAATGACCATTCTATCAAGATGAAAACTTTATATACTTAAAAACCGCACTTTTTCCTATACAAGGGCGTTCTTTGCAAGCCAAGTATTCTGGACCATATGAGATTGAAAACAAAGTGGGAGAACTTGACTAAGTGATCAAAACACCAGGTAGCCGTAAAAGTCGACAATTATTTCACATAAATAGCTCAAAGATTATATAAAAGAAAGAGATGACACAGAAAACCCAGGTGTGCAGGTGTCTACCAATGTCTATTCTGAGCGCACAAATTATGACATCACAGAGTCAGTAATCCTGAATACGACAGCACTGCTGTAAACAAAGAATGGATTGTGGTGTCCCAGTTGCAATATTCTGACATCCTTGCCACGCCAATTTAGACAAGAAACTATTAACAAGGTTAAGTACCAAGCTAACAGAGTGGGAAAATATTTCCTGTGTACCCAGTGAGACCCATGCTCTATTAAACTCATGACAATGAGTAGGCGATGTCAGAGGCCGAACAAAAACATCCGGATTAGGTGAATCCAATCAACCTACAACATATCAGAAATGAGGTGTGAAATGCATATTTAGACAATGATATAATTGAGCAGAGCATAGTGAATGGAGCTCCCCATAGAGGGGTTTTGAACAAATCCCAAATGCAATTGCCTATCCTATCCTGTACTGTACTAAACACACGCCAGTAATTAGGGATAAAAAAGTTAGGTGTCCCAAAAGTTTAAGAACCACAGACATTTCATGATCATGCTAAATTCCCTAAGTACTAACGGGTGGGGGGCTTTGTGGGCTAAAATGACATAGAGGCAGGTTTTTTTTATGTGTTTAAGAATATGATTTTTGTTTGGATCACATGAATTACCCTATTGAGGTAAATTTGTCCCAAAACTGGTGCATTGTGGGATTACTCAATACACCCTCCGGTACTCCCGTTATTCTGGTTCCCAAACCTGATGGTTCACTTCGCTTTGTCATTACTGCTTACTGCTCCCATAACCTGGTAGGTCGTAGGGCGCCACTGATGACATCTTGACAATTTCACCACCCCATCTTCTGCGATCCTTCACGGTGCTCTGGGTGTTTGCAAATCCCGACCATTCCCATTCTTTTGAGGTTACCTTCCCATTTCTTCTTTTGCCGGCCTCTTCTCTTGATTCGACTGTTCCCTGCAGAATGGTTTTGCCAGACCAGAAGAGCCGAGAGACGTGGGCCATACCAACTTAGTTTCGCGTTTCTTTAAAGTGGTAAGGAGATCTTCCTGAGACCAACAGCTTCCTGCACTAATGCTCTAACCTTTACATTGGGTACATGATCTTTGTATGAGATGTTTAGGATTTTACGGAAGCATCTCATCTTTACAGCCAGGATCCTTCTTTCCAGGTCAGCTGTCAAGTCCATGTCTCACAGGCATAAAGGAAGATGGACAGGACCAGAGAACGCATCAGCTTTGCTTTAGACTCTAAGGATATACTGTTGTCCCTCCACATGGGCTTCAGCTTTGCCATTAATGCTACTGCTGTTTGTGCAATCCTGGAGAGGACTTCTGGTTTGGACCCCTCATCAGAAACTATTGATCCCAGGTACTTAAAGCTTGATACTACTCCTTGGTTCTGTCCATTAATTCCACATTCTCAAGGATGTCATTGGGCTATTGATCATCAGCTTGGTCTTTTCAGCACTGATTTCCATGCCATATTTCATAGATGTCTGCTCAAGGTTTTTTTAGACCATCAATGTCGTCGGCAAAACGTAGGTTGGTGATTCTTCTTCCCCCAATGCTGACACTACCTACATGCTCTTTCAGTGCATCACTCATTAATCTCTCCAAGAATATATGTTGAATAGTGTGGGAGATAACAAGCATCCCTGTCTCGCTCCAACTGTTGTTCTAAACCACACAACAATGCTTCCATTGTAGAGAACCGTACTTGTAGCCTTGTTGAAGAGCTGCTCAATGGTTCATACCAGAGTTGGGTTGATGTTATATGTCCTCATGGTGGCCCATAGTGCTGCATGCCATACTCTGTCAAAAGCCTTTTTGAAGTCAATGAAGACATGGTACAGATCACGTTGGTGATGGCGATATTTCTCACAGAGAATCCTTACATTGAAGATTTGTTCTGTGGTGCTGCGCCCTGCTCTGAACCCAGCCTGTTCTTCAGCAATGATTTTGTCTGCTTGCGGCTTGAGTCTGCTGAGTATAATTCTCATCATAACTTTACTGGGATGACAGATTAGGCTTATGGTGCGGTAGTTCTGGCACAGTTGCAAGTTGCCTTTCTTTGGAAGGGTGATTACTAAGGACTGAGTCCATGGAGTTGGCCATTCTCTCTTGTCAGATCTTGTTGCAGATGGTAGTGAGTACGTCTATGGCAGCATCTCCCCTGCTTGGATAAGCTCAGCTGGCACGTTGTCTACTCCAGCCGATTTCCCCTTCTTTAGTTCCTTCACTGCTGCTACCACTTCTTCTCGGAGGATGGGAAGACGTTCTTCCTCTTCTGGGTATTGCTGTGGGCAGTTGAAAACGGAGGGATCACTGTTGATCTTGTAATTGTACAACTCTGTACAGTATTCAGTCCACCTGCCCAGGATTTCCTGTTCCTCTGTCAAGCATTTACCATCTTTGTCCTGTATAGTGGTATACCTTCCATTTTTCTCAGTTGTCAATTCCCTTACCAGCTGGTATGCCTTTTTACTGTTGTTTCTGCTCAGATTTGTCTCAACCTCCATACATTGTTGTTTGACTCAATTCTCTTTGGCTTCCTTCATATTCTTCTTCACCAAGTTGTTGACTTTCCTGTACTCACAGGCACCTTCAGGGTTACCCTTCTTGTACTTTAATTCTCTTCTTCTGCCACAGAGATTGAGGACATCCTTAGTGATCCATGGCTTCTTAATTTTTCTCTGCTTGCCAGATATTAGGCTTTCTGTGAGTACAGCATTTAAAGGTGGTTGGTGATGGAATCCAGATCCAGTGTTGTGTCCTCAGAGGTAGATCAATGGTGCAAACTTCTCTTAGTCCGTAGCCCATAGTCCAACTTATGGCCTGACCGTAAAATTGGTACGGGACATAATTGTTTTTGCTGAAAAGATAGCATAGGGTGTGGGAATAAGAATCTGCCGGGTGCCACCTGGACACCGTTGACATTTTTGAGAAGTTCAAGATGGCGTCGCCAAAAATGAAAATTATCTAATCAACCCTATATTATCAAACTATTGAGATATTATAGACCCAATACAAGTGCATGGCACTTGCAACCTTGAAGTCATAACTCCAAATTCAAAATGGAAAGCCACATCTTAAATTTAAATCGCCCTATAACGCAAAATATCTGCGATAAAAAAATAAACATGAATTACTTAGATTATGTTGATAGACACAATAAATATATTTTTGATAACTTTTATTTAATTGTAACATGACGTCAATCAATAGGCACCAAAAACGTGAACGTCTTCAAAAATACTTGACCAAATTTCGAATATTACCTTCAAGTATACAATTATTGTGTCAACGAAACAATTAGAAATGTACCTATGATCATAACCAAGTGTACCAGTAATCCGATATAAAAATGGATCAATTATAAATGAGTGCAATTATGTGAAAAATGTAATTCCTATGGTATTTTGACAATTTTCCACCATATTTTTTTTTTAATTTTTTAGGTTTTTTCTTTTTTTAAATTGAAATATTGTTATACTTGGTTGAGCAAATGTATTTCTAATGTGATTGACACATTGCTTTCGATTTGAAGGCTGTAATACTTATAAATTTGTGTCAAGTATTTTTTTGAAGATGTTCCCGTTTTTGGGCTGCCATATTGATTGACGTCATGTACAATTTTTTAAAGTAATCAGAACTACATTTATTGTGTCTACAACATACCTAAAGTACGTCACGTCTATTTTTATCGTCAGGTATTTGCTGTTATAGGCATATTTTAAATTATTGGATGTTGGCTTCCATTTTTGAATTTGAAGTATGACTTCAGTTACAAGTTCCATACACTGTTCATTGGATCTTATAGTAATATCTAGTAACTTCCATATTTTGATAAGATGATAATTTTAGGGCGACGTCATCTTGGATTTCTCAAATGCTCAAGGATGCCCCATGTGTCACCCGGTAGATTATTATTCCTACACCCCCCTAATCTATCATTTTCCAGCAAAAAATTGTGTCCCTACTCCACTTTTACGGTCACATTAACGTGCTACCTTAACTACCTCCATGCTAAGCTTCAAGGCTGTAAAGATTTTCGCAAAGTCACCTCTGTTCCAACGGCGACTCGTTTCTGATTCCGCGGATGATCATGATTACATCGAGAGTTTGGGAAACGCCAAATTTGGTTTAGCAATTTGATTGTAACTTCTGAATAAATGCAAAGTACATATTTGGCAAATAATTTCAAAATTATAGTCCCATTCACATATTTGGTATCAAATAAAAGAGACAAAAAGCTCTCCGATTTGAGTGGTCCCTTACAGAATATTACATATATTTGATATAATTTTTCTTCCAAATAACATGAATTTAGGAACATATTCACATGTTCGATGGGAAAAGTACACAACTTTGTCATTTCCATTTTCACTTCCTGAATAAGTGTAATTATTGTAAATTTTTTATGCAGATTAATAAGACACAGTTCAAAACTTTACATAAAGGTATTTTTTATTCAGTGTGAAGTCCTGCCTTTTGAAGATTTGATCATTAAAGTTGACATTCAAATTGTGGACAAAGTGTCATGCGACTAACCGAATGCGACTACCCATCCATTTCCCTTATATCACAGCTGTTAAGCTCAACAATCGCGCACTTTGTGGTAAAAGTTTGAAACTTTCCACATTGTTAATACATTGTATGTAAACATTTATAAAGATATGGTACACATTGTACCTCTTCCAATATGGCAGCCAAGGTCAAGCACTTTCTACATGGGGTCAAAATTTTCAAACTTTAAAAAAAAAAAAAAAAAATGGTCTCAAATTGCTCATAATGACTTCAGATTCCAAACAATTATATTTGCCATATCCAGTGCATAGCGTTTAGGTCGTAGTCTGGGTCAAAGGTCACCAAGTCAATATAGGGACAATTGTATTTAGGTATCATTACTTCATTGGAATACTATACTCTAAACTTCGAGTTAGTAAACTACATCAAATAAAATGCAGTTAAGTATCTCTCCTATTAAACTGTCTTCCAAAAGAACTCAATGTTAGTACAATATATCCCCCGGCAATATATGTTAAACATATTAAATGACAAGTAAATAATTGATCTTTTTCTACATGGGCCACCAAAGGTCACTAACTTTTGAACATGGGGTAAATTTTCAATTGGTCATATTTTTACAACGCACAATGGTATATTAAATTCTCATAGTGACTTCAGGTTTTAGACAATTATACTTTACCAGCCTAGTACATACAATGTTTTTTATGGTGGCACGTGTCAAAGGTCACCACAATCAAAATACTATAGAACCTGAAATTAGGTGAACGGCAATAATAAGGGTAGGTTATCAAAGGCATTACTAGTTCACTTAGCAGTGTAGATTAGTTTTCCCAGGGGCAGGTAACACATATCTCAGTGCAAGTGAAGGCAGCTTCGCTTTGTAGCATTACAGTTTCCGATGTGTTGGTCAGTGCAGCCAATAAGTTTCATGGGAAATCCAAGGCTTAAGGCAGATTGGCAAGTTTAACAGACTCGTTGAGAAGAATCGATCCTTCAATGCGTAACGCTAGACTTGACACTCCCTGCCTGATGAAAGAATACAGAAAACTGTCTGAGGCAGAAATTTTATCTGTTCCCTTACCGAAGGAAGTGCCAAACATCATATTGTGGTTGCTATCGAATCGTGACTGAAGTAACGAGGGCAAAACCGACCGGAAAGAAAGTTTTGAATTGTGTGACATCTATTTTGAAGAAACGCTAAGGACCCTCGTTCTACCCATTTCCTTTGATCCGCAAAGGGCTCTAAAGTTGCCTAAAAGGACACCCTAACAATTATACTTAGCAGGGGTAAACAACTCTGATTAACGAAAGCAGCTCCTCAGATTTACGAGTTACACCTGCCTGAAACGCCATCTGATCCATTAACTCAAACGCTATATGGGACTCTTTTAGGGCGACAATGGCCAGACTATCGATAGTCAAGAATATGGGCGGTGGTGCACTCTAATAATCAACTTCTAAGTTCTATGGACAGCCAAGATACAGAAGTGAGGGTCCCCCTACGTCCAATTGTTTCGGCAAGGCGTCACAGCCTAGTGCATTGGCTAAGGAGTTAACGAAAACTTCAACCTCTGACCGAAAAAAACAGACAGACCATGTAAAGATGTGGTGAAGAATTTGCTTACTTCATATATACTTTTGACCCTCAAATACTGGGAGATGGGTATCCCCCCTTATTCGCATCCTGTCCTTTGAAGGAGACCGTTGATATTACTCTGGATTCGCAACCTGATTGATCGGGACTCTCTCTCCATTTCGTTTCGCTGATGTGAAAGGGAGTTGGTGACCTATACTCCCAAAGTATGGGCTAACAATAGGTGCTCCCACCATTAACTAAGCTGTAATTGCAGTCCTGTCATGTGACGTAGGAGCCTTCTGACTGGCAGCACTGCCGCTGCGCATATGGAAACATTATGTGAACAAATCGCCACCTTCCGGGTGTTACAAATGGGGACATTTAAACATCTTTCTTTGAGACCACCTCAGCAGTCTTTGCAATGAATAATCACCACATTATACACTGAGGAGGAGACCAACCGGAACAGATCGCATTCCTGACACCCACTATCTATCGCAATTAAGACCCACTCTGGCCAATACCGTCATTTTTGACTCTCACATCAATCAGTGTCAGCCAAATGCCTCCATTGCGTCGATCATGGTTCAACTGAGATGAGCTTTATGGCATATTCATCTCAGGTTTCAAAAAGATGACAATGTTCCGTTTCCGTCGAACCCAGTGGATAGGGAATGTAAAGAGGCTCACGTTCCAACGCTTGAAGCTGAACAATTACCCATTTCAAAGTTTGTCCATACGTCACCCCGCCATCCCGTGAAGCACCAATTAATCAAACGCCCAAAGCGTATTATTCTACACATGCCTGTTGCTTTAAGGCATTTATATCAGGGCCCTTTCTATCCACCAATATATATAAATTATTTAATACTACCAACGAGTTAAGATGTGTTGGGCCTGGTCTTGATAAATAATTTCGTTCTGGTGATGTTTGTGTCATTTGGCTCATCGCAAATGCTGTCTTAATATAATTTAATCATCTAGGATAACTTCCTTCCAAACATGTCCTGATGAGTTACGCAAAAGCTAAGCAAAATCTGAGGGTGCTACATAATGCTCTTCGTTTTCCTATGGAATGGATTGAAACATGTGTCTACCGTATACTGGTACTGCTGAGGCTATACACAGAGTTCTCTTCAGAAGAAAAATATACGTGAGTATTTTCAGACTACAAATAATAACTCTACGAGAACAACTAGTGCACCCATAAAGACCATCTACTCTATTCCTCGTGGCCAGGCAAATTGTACATTAGTGAAACCGGAAGAGAAAACCGAGGAGCATCGATGTGTGGTATTATGGTGGCTTCAAATCCGTGGCCCATCATCTCTTCTAGACAGCGGTTTTTTCATAGTATATGACTTGACTCCTTAAATTGGTTACGAATATCTGCAATACTTCACTGAATCCATCTTTGACTTGATAAGGCATGCCCGCAACTTCCATTCAGTTTGTGATTGTTTAGAGGTGTTGGGGTCATTATTATCTACCACCATAAATCATTTAGCAATGTTAGTAAAAGTCAGTTGATAATAGTTTTATGCTAAATATTCACATGTCCTTGTTAAATATCTAGCTAGTTCTTGGCATGGGTGAAATGCATGGGAATTCGTGACATTTAGAGGACTCCACACCACTGACAAACTACTAGGGAATCTGATCTCTTTGCCAAGGTTTACAAAAACAAAATGCTTTTGAACCATTCGGGCCACATGTTGATACCATGCTATGTAACACCAGGCAGGTTAGGAGAGACCGCAGCTGCACGCAGCAAATACACATTTGAGGAGAATCAATGTTTTTTTTCAAAAGATATTAACTCCCCTTGATTGTCACTCTTTGGTTTTCCTTTATACGAACCTTCGACTCCCTCAATAGTTCTGTTTTGTTCTCAATTGTGCATCATTATGGCGTTTCAGAGACCATGGTCAATTCCTATCTATGCACGTGCTGTAATACCAACTCCTAAGCAGTTCATTTATAGTTTGATGGTATAACATTCTAATATTCCATTCGATCCAACAACACGGGAGTTCTACACGGTGTGTTTTTGGACCCATTCCTTTTCATCACTGGGGAAGGCATCTGGAAACGACTATGGAATTAATTACAAACCTTGCAATCAGATGATACCATGCCAAAATATAAAACAATCTAAACGAATTGCTGTGATATTGCTTGCTTTGGTCTTCTATGATGAATCTTGGCAGACCTTGGACTAATTGTCAGTGCACCAAAATCGGAGCACACTGCTACAAATGTCTTTCTCTCCCATCTATCTCTCTCTCTTCTCTCTCTCTCTCTCTCCTCGCTCTCGCCTCTCTCTCTCTCTCACTCGCATTTCTTGTGCTTCTCATCTCTCGCTCTGGGAAATAAAAATTAATAACAAGAGGTTTTCACGACTTTAGGTCAACTCATTAACAAATATGTTGTTTCTTTGATTGCTGATTGGAATTCAATTGAAAGTATTCGGCCGCCATTGTTGGGAGCTTCTTGAAATATTTATGGATATTACATACAAGCCCGTTCTTGGTGACCGCTCGCCATAATGTAGTTAATACATCATGATTCTTGTCAAAAGTGGGTGAAAATGGTGCAAAGGTTCGTTGACCTCTGTCGGCCATATTGGAGGAGGTATATAATGTACCATATCTTAAATGTTGCAAATCTCACTTTACATCTGTAAATGTTCATAGCTTATACCACAAAGTGCCAGCATCACTTCTCATATATATACCTAACAGCTGTACCATTATATTCTACCATGGTAGAAGTTGGTTTCATACTTATACCCCGAATCTTAAAATCAGTACAGTAGTACACTTACATGAACTCTACTAATTGGAAGAGTCGTCTTGTTGAAGTGGTACATTGATTGAAATGATAGATTTGTTGCATGTCCCTTTTTTGCGTAATGCGACTAACCAATAGTGCAGATCCATGTCATGCTTGAAAGCAAAGAACATTCAGTGATTTACTACCATTAGATTGAAGTCACAAGTAGTAGAGTTTGTCCATACCACAAATCAAAGACTATGTCAACTTAATTGAAATCACATGCTCAGTGGTGTCTCAGACCAAAAGAAATGCAGAAATTGTAAGCGACTACCGTGGAATCGCCCATGTGAGAAAATCAAGTCTATCTGATGAATGCGCCCAGTTTTTGTTTGCTCCAGACTTTCAGAAACATTCAAGTTGCATATGATGTCATTTGTGTGTGTCCAATTGGTCAGTGTTATGCTATGCTTATGCAAGATGATGCTGTAACGGTTATTATTAGCTGGATAGGGAAACCCCAGAGGGTGTATTGAATTGAGTCAATCCCACGATGCAACCAGTTTTTGGGGAAAGTTCACCTCAATAGGGTCATGTGATCCCTCAAAAATCTATTCTTAACACATAAAAACCCTGAACTTTTATGCTCATTTTAGTAAGCCGACAAAGCTTAGAATTTTAGTCATGATCCCTAATGTCTTGTGGATTTCTTAAACTTTGGAACACTTTTTATCCCTAAGATAACATGTTTTAGTACAACACAGTATAGGGCACATTGCAATGCATTATGTGATTGTTTAAAACACTCTGGGGAAACCCTAACTACAGAAAATGATAAGAACTTTTTTTTTCTGTGAAGAAAGGCAGTATTATTTGTGGATCTCCAGTATATGGAAGACAAGTGCAGTGCAGTATACACCCTGTGGTGAAGCAGATATAGGCCGCGGTGACACAGTCCGGGGGCTCCATAGACGAAACTGAATAAGCGTGAAACTAATGTTGCGTGAAGAGTCCACTTAATCGATTGCCCTAATGTCCACCATTGTTCCCGGCCTATGGAGTACGTACGCCGGACTATAATTACTTTCTACACCTGTTTATAACACAAGGATTTTAATTTTTCTTAAAATTAAGATCTAATTAGATTACACAAGCAGGATCTTACAATTAAGATAGTTGTCTGCCTGTCATCTTCGAGTCCAACAGCGCTTTAGTTTTTGGAATCAAAAAGGGATTCCAGTTTGTGTTCCTAACACCGTCGGAATGTTGTTGTAACTCTTGGATTATTTTTACATACTACTGGCGGAATATTATGTTGTCGTCAAGGGAAAACTCCGTCTTCTTGAAATTCTGGACAAAGTTTTATTTTCAGCCTGCTCCGAAAAAGGATCTTATTAAAAATCTGAAGAAGATTTCCCATGGATTGTATGAATTCCGGTGGGATTTTATGACTTCGCATGCTGTCATTTTTGGATCTTCACTGTGAGGAGTCAGTGTTGAACTGAACGCTTCTTGCAAATCTGCACATGAAGTCGTCATTAGAGTAGACTTTATAGGACTGTGAAACGTATCATTGATGTGTATCGTTATTGAATTGTAATTGTTTTTTGGACATACCAAATTCTTGACCAATCTGACAAAATTCATAATAAATCAGTGTTATTGTATAAAATTCAGATCATTTAATTGTCCGATGGGCCTGTATTTTCTGTTATTAATCTTAGAAATGAATTGAAGTTTGGGGACTCAAATTTCCAGCAACTTGATACATTCATTCAATAAAATAGCTAAAATGGGTAGATTGCTCCCGGGGAAGGGGGGGATCACATATGGTTGTTAAGGCTGGCACTTCCAAACTCAGGGGCATTCGGTGACTGAGAGGACTCCAAAAATCAGGGGTCTTTGGGTTAGAGACAGCCAAAATGCACCACAGTAATAGGTTTTTTCGGGTGACAAATTTGCTAAATTTCCCCCAAAATGGGGTCTTTTAAAAAAATTGCAAAAATTTTACCTAAAATAGGGGTCTTTGGGAGAAATTTTCCCCCAAAATGGAGATCTTTGGGTGACAGTGGTAAAATTTTCAAAATATATGGGGTTTTTGGGTGACATTTTCAAAATATTGGGTGACAGCGATGCTGAAAATGGGGGTCTTAACAGCCTTACATACGCGTCACCTCCAAGATGGGAGTGCCCCCCGGGTAGATTGGGACCTGCACTGAACGCTAAAACAGTTGTCTACAGGTTTACCCCCAAGGAATACCGTAATAGCCACCTAAAAGGGCCACATTTTCAATTAAAAGTCAGTTGGTCATTTCCAGCCCTTTCCCTTCATTTTCAGTCAATCTTCGTTTTAATAGTTAAATTTATATACTTCTTTATAAACTGAGAACATTTAGGCAATGACAACATACAAAAATGGTGGTGAAACTGTCTGGGAGGGTTACAAGAAAACTCTGATGTGCATTTCTCGTGTTTCAGTTGTGCAACCTAAGCCATTGGATGGAGTGGCTTTATTACAAAATTACTTAATTTACACATAAAGAAACTGTTTTAGGTTAATAGCGGTGTGTTTCACAATATAAATATCAAATCACACCATAACTCATCAGAACACAAATACAGACACATCACATGTCAACTCAAGTCTCATAGTAAGGTGATAGACTCAATCAACATCGTTTGACATTCTTGAATGAACGAACACGCACAGACCTATTCCTGCGTCCTCTGGCGGCTTCCGAACCTCCACGCCAGGGGGCGCAATACACAAAGAATATTATGTCAGACGATGGCGGTGGCCAAGCCTCTTTCAAATAGTAACACACCAAACTAATCAAAATTACATACGGCCAATACAGACACAAAAACCACAGACCGATTTTGCGCTGTGGACGAAGGTAGGTCGCTCTGTGCGATTTTGTCCCGAAATTATCTCCAGGAGTATATGGGACTGGAGAATAAATAATCGGAAAAATAGGAATCACATATTTGAGCATTTGCCTCCATTCAAAAAGGGACTCTGGGCCAGTGCGTGCAGTTCATATACTGTGGTCATGTATAATATCAATTACTTACTGGGCTTTACTCTCGTAAATACGGCCATGGTAACATAGTTTTTTTTAGAAAATGTACATTTTTTGTATGTTCTCAGTATGAAGAATCATGCATAGTTTGCATATGTTACGTGGATAGTATGCAGGTACCTGATAGGTGGTATTGAATGATGTGTTGGGACCTGCATAGGCCGTCAAAATAGAATGAATGCTGCCTCACCCAACAATAATTGAAACCAGAATCGATTCCAACAGAATTGATTGAGAAACCTTTAAAAAAAACATATCCAAAAGTCTACTAAATCAAAGGAGTGGGAAAATATATTTTTAAGGGGGGGAAGGTTATAAGGGGTCAAAATATGAAAAAGTATCAAAACAGCGTCGAAAAGTATGACAACGTGTTCGTTACATTTCCAGGATTAAAAAAAAGGTATAGTTTGCCATATGTGCAGGTTGTAGTTCAATAGTGATGAGTCAAAATAGGTCAAGGTTCACAATGGGGTTAATTTTCAGAATATCCGTTCGTTATAAAAAATGGGTTTCAAATTGTTCGTCTAATGGCATAGAACCCGAAAATAACTGGTTCGCACCATAGATAATATGCGTTGCATAATTGGAAACGCAAATTGTGACTGGGGGTTACATGGTCTATGGGGAGGTCATAGTCATAGCTCGTAATTCTTATATAGAAAGTTCAAACAAAGAATCTATTTACATTAACTATCTAGTGGGGACAAATTAAAAGTTTACAACCAGTCAGATCAAAATCGGACCATTCTATGCATTTGACCCCAGGGACCTTGAACTGTTATGTGGCTATTGTACTAAAACTATACGCGTAGATAGGCAAACTATCTTTTTGTATTTTTTAAAACCTTTAGGAGTAATAGCCCAATAACTGGTACATCATATTTAAATCAATTCGAACAATTTATAATTTTTACCCATGTACAACTTGCCCCCCCTTATTTCTAATGTTCCACTAGGTTGATGTTGGTTAGACTTTTAATATATTATTTTGGACTACTTTCAGGTATATTAACCAAATTGTTTCTGTTGCATTTTGTGTGGGGGCTCACCAAATAAAATTATTGGACTAGTAGGCCATGTACCAATTCAGGTACCTATATAGGAACATGCAAACACTTGCAAGGGTATCCTGTACCTGTATGCACACATACGTGCATATCCCAGGGTAGGGGCCACTTGTATTCAAAGGTGGATATATGCGTGAACAAGAAAACGTGTAAAAGGGTTCCCTTTTTCCAACAGGCGCTATGCGCAGTAGGGTGTCAAAACAGCAAAATAGGAATAAAGGGTCTGTTTTTTTTTCATAAACCCTGAATGTGATGTACGGTTTCGGGTATACTGTAATCTTCAAATTAAGCAGAGATCAAATACATTAAAAATATTGTTAGGCCAAACAAGATAATTAAAGGGTATATTAATGACACGTGATTGCTTACTTGTTCAGGGTGAGCAAGTAGCAAAAACTGACAAATAATCTTGTTTAGGTAGCAAAGATAGGCAAAAATTACTTGTTTAGGGTATTGTGTTTTAGTCAGTGGAAAATTACTTGTTTAGGGTGCATTTTGTAAGTCCGTGTTCACGCATAATATCCACCTTTGAAGACAAGGCCCCCACCCCCCCCACCCCACGGGGTTAATGTACCTGGGAAATATATACACTCCAGGAACTCAAAAATTACGGGGGGCTGACAAAGGCGTAATCTGGTCCAAAATAGCTCAAAATGGGCTGATTTTGCAAGAATGTGCAGAATTACCGGGAGGCGCGCGCCCCCTACGCCCCTTCCCTGGATCCGCGCCTGGTGTATGTAGGTACATGCATGTGTCCTGGAGTATGAAGGAATTGTACACGTAGGTATGTGTGTATTATGTGCATAGGTACATGCATAGGGATGTGCATATTCATATGTGCCTGCTTTGGTACTTGCACAGGCATGTGCATATATGCATTATGTATAGGCATATATAGGGACCAGGCATATCAAGGACCTACACATGTATGTACATAGCTATGCAGATATGCACTTATTATTTAGGGAACTGCATCATCTGTATATTCCTACAGAATACAGTCTTGTTCATAAGTCCTTGGAACACTTGTTAATATTGGCAGCTATGCAAGAGATATAGGCTTGAAAACGCATTGTAACTATAACTTTCTTTCCCCCTCACTGTCCCCTCCCAAGTCAGTGTTGAAAATGATATAGAGCGAGATTGCTCAAGTGTGTCGTGCTCATACAACATTGAAATGAGGGGGGCGGGAACCAAATCTGCACAAAGTATTCCAACAATTATGAACAAGATTGTATAGGTTTTTGCTTAAGAGTGTGTCAAAATGAACCACTTTCTCAGACAACTGTCTTTGAGTGACAGGCTCTTTAATAAAAAAACAAAACAATAGTATATGGCTGTATTCTATTTTATGTTAATTTGTGTTTGCTTATTGTAAAAATGAACCACTTCTTAGACAACTGTATTAAACTGCCTTTGGGTGATGAACTTCTTTAACACTTAAGTGCCTAAGGGGGGGAGGGGGTCCATAGTACCCAAGATTTGTTTTTTGGCGATTTCTCACTCGTGAAAAATATTTCCGAACTCTAATTTTTTGTAATTGTGTAACTTATCGACGCGCTTCTTTCCATAAAAAAAATTACTAAAATTTCTCGCCCGTTAATGAGATAATTAGCTTGGGTCCCTAGGAACCTCCCCTTAGGCACCAACGGCAGTGTGATTTTAAAAATAAAAATTAGCAAACCCTGTTGCCAGAAATATTTTTCTGCTTATGTATGTTCATATGCATGAAACAAAATTAATTACATAATCAGAAAAAATAATTAACCCTTTATGTGCTGAAAAGAAGCGATTCCATCATCGAGCGACTGCGCGCCATTGCTGTACAAACCTATGGCAAATACAACTGCCCCCACGAAAAATACAAGAATGTACAAAATGGTAATGTTTGTGTTAAATATATGTAAATTGGTCCTTCTAGAGCAGATATAAACATCAAAATGATTTGCAATGTGTATGCTGTGGAAGCAGGGTCGCAGGAAACAACGTTACTTTTGAAGCGATTTTGACGCATTTCGAAAACAATGATATGCCCCTAATTTCCAGACGATAAACCAGAACTCATTTATATTGCACCTTTGGCCTAGTCTTATGCCCCCTCAAAGGTGGTATGAGTTTCATTTGAAAATTCCATCGGGAAAGTGGTTTCCTTAGGGGGGTTCCATGGAACCCCCCCTTAGGCACCAACGTGAGTGAAAACACCTTAGGCACTTAAGTGTTAAAGGCATAAGAAAATTGAAAAAAAAAATCATCAAAAATCAACATCAACAAACAAGGAACCCAATGTTGCACCTATGACTCAAGTTTGGTTCCAATTGAACTTCAAATTTTCAATTGAAGTCAATTTTACATTTTCAGCCTATTTACAACACTTGATCTTGTGTGACCTTTGACCTCAGAAACAAATGAGGGTTTGCAAGTAAATGCCATAAACCAAGTTTGGTTCCAATTGAACTTCAACTTTTCAAATGAGGTCAATTTTACATTTTCAGCCCATCTTACAACTTGACCTCACATGACCTTTGACCTTGGTATGTGACCTTTGACCTCATCAACAAATAAGGAACCTCATGTTGCACCTATGACTCAAGTTTGGTTCCAATTGAACTTCAAATTTCCAATTGAAGTCAATGTTACATTTTCAGCCTATTTACAACTTGATCTCACATGACCTTTGACCTTGGTATGTGACCTTTGACCTCATCAACAAATGGGGAATGCCATGTTGCACCTGTGACCCATGTTTGGTATTAAATCAAAGTATGTGGATATTACAGGTAAATGTTAACAGACAACCACAGTGTACAAAGTGATCCCTATGTGTCTTCCTGCCTTAAGGCAGGCGACATAAAAATTGGGGGGGGGGCACTTTCTGGAAATGTCCTTGTGTCTCGTTAATGAGGTTATACTTGTGTGTCTAATTTTGATAAAAGAAAGTAACACAAGTAGCAAAATTTGAAATTGGAGTCATAAGTATACCTCAGTTAGCACACATAATACAATTTTTTTTTGCAATATATGAAAAAGTAGGTGAAAATCCAAGTGTACACTTCTCGTCCAATACGCTTCTTGCCCCTACCTCACCTGCAATCCTTGTCCAAATATGGACTTTTTGCCCATTATGTGGAACTTGGGTGGTGCCCCACCCCAATTTATGGTAACCAACACAGTTCAGTAAATGTCCAGTAACAAGGTAACCAGTTCAGATAAAAGAGACCAAAAATAGGAAACAAGACAAATGTCATTTAATATCATCATCTTTATTTCAAAATATCGATATTGGATATACATGATATTGTACATTACAAAATCTACACGTTAATTTTCAACCAAGTATAACACAGAGTAATAAAGACAATTATTATGCATCTGGTGGTGCAATACCACAGTGCGATTAGCGCGTACCGCCCAACACTGCACAATACGCAAAAATATCGGGCATTCGGTCATGTAACTCGTCAAGCAAATACTCTGTTTTTATTAGTTTTGAAGTCATTTTAAAACTATTTTTGTCAAGTCAGCTTCTTCTTGCATAATAATAATAATATTGGATGACTTTTTTGGTTGATAACAGAAAATATCGCCCTCGCCAATAAAATATCAGGCTCGTCTTCGACTCGCCCGAAATTTGATCTAGGCTCGGGCGATATTTTCTGTTATCAACCTCAGCCATCCAATATTATATAAATATCACCCCTGTCTATTTAACTGGACAACTTTGATGATAATATTCTAATAAATAATACAGTAAAGAAGTACATGGTGGTTGAAAAACAATGAGGTATTCAAACCTCTGCTCTGACTTAAAGCCACTATCAGTCATATTTTCCAAATTCAAAATGCCTATTTTGTCTCTTAATTGCTAGTCTCAGGTCATATCAACACCTTATATTACTTTTCTTTGTGAAAAACAGACACTTAGGCATTTTAAAGTGGTCTGGAAGATGCCATTTATGACTATTTCTGGGCCTTAAAAAAGTTGAATCCCGACTTTTATTAGTAAACAATGCATAAAAATCATAATATCTTGACAAATACGGCATGTTATGCTTAGCCACTTACAGGGGTCTTTTTTTCAACAATTTCCAATACAACCGTGCAAAAAAATGGACTTTGATGAAAAATAGGGGGGGCGATTTGTTTACATTGTGAAGAAATCGCTGATAGTGGCTTTAATACTTGACACGGACAGTAATGACTAAAATATCCGATTTTGTACTTATTAGGTTGCTTCTGGTCTTATTATTTGCAATGTATGTTAGAATACCTGTACCTGAGTGTTACACACATGCAAAAATCTGATTTTTGATGATTTCGATTTTCTGATTTAGCAAATCACTGATAGTGCCTTTAATGTTAATTAGACTATTTTTTGCACTTCATGCACATTTGGTCCCATTAAAGGTAAAATCAGTGATCCACTCAAAAGAGTCAAAATGTTTTAAATTTGCTGGAAGTGAAGGGTATAGAATTAGTACAAGTTATTTTTTTCTCCAAATGTAAAATGCCTAAAAAGGAAGAGACAGCCCTATTCAAAGATATGAATCTCCATTCAATTATGTGTTGTAGAAAGTGTCCGTACAGACAATACTGACCAAAATATCCTTTTTTGTCTTTATTAATTAGGTTGCTTTTAGCCTTATAAATTGCAGGGCATGTTTGGATACTTGTTACAGACATGCAAAAATCAGATTTTTGATGACTTTTTTTAATTTTCTGATTTGGCAAATCACTGAGAGTACCTGAGGTCTACTGGCCGATTTTTGGGTATACACTGGGTTTTATGATGTATGTAGCAAATCAGAGACATGGTAAGAAAAGTTTTAACAGACCATACAGATAATGGAAAATCTATTTTGATTGGTTTACTTGGAGGTTATATCATTGCTATAGCGTGTAATGAGCCAATTAGAGGTAGTATAAGAAAGGTGGTAGACCTCAGGGGATTAAGCACTTGCTGGAGCAAGTCACCGGATGACTTTTTGCCCCCCCCTTTTTGGGAGGAGTAAATTTGGAGAAAGGTCCACTTTTGAAAAAGATCGCCCCTCCCCTAAAAAAAATCCTGCTTACAGGCCTGCTGCTGATAATATATAACATTAGTATCCATTACCAAAGTTGTATTTTGAATGTTATGAAATGCTATGATCGGCTTCATTATGCCAACAATGACACTAAACGTACTGCTACTATATACATGTAGTATCCAATAATGGTAATTTGTTGTCACTGTCAATTGATTCGTGTACACATTGTAAATAAAATATGTTCTTATCCCTTTAACAAAATATAAATTTCTGTGTGGATATTTTATGGAGCAAAGGTCTGACACGAAATACACAAAGGCTATGATGTTTGCAGTTGGCAACCAGGGGAGCTCAAATGACCCATACGAGGACGTGCCACAAACATGGTCACATTTTAAGCCTTATGGTATGATCCCTTACCCTTTCTCTATGCCAATTTTGGTGTTGTTAGCACTGGGTTGTTTGTTTTCAAACTTTTGTCAAAATTTCTAATATGTGATACCAAAATTTTCAAAATATGCGAAAATTGTCAAGAGGGGAGAAAAAAGGCTAAATTTTGCAAAAATTGAATCTTGGTATAGCTATGGGTCCCCCTTTTTTTGCAAAAAACATGGTTACTAGATATGGGTCCTACTTTCAGGCCTCATGGATGGCAAGTACCTACCAAACCCAAACTTGAGAACCCCCTGGATTATGACCGCAATATGGAAATGGAGGATAGATAGTGCTTTCTGCTGTCAAGTGCCTTCCTTGAAATCTCACATTTCATGCATGTGATCTACCACATCATATCATAATTCTCAGGAACACAGTGAACCTGAGCATTTGTTTTGTTGGTTTTAGTAAAATTTAGTTTTATGAAGCATTTCTTGTACACAGATTTAAGCCACCTCTTCTTTCTTTTTTTTTCATCCATGAAGGTCCAGTTTGAATTTTGTCTGAGTAAATAACCCCCCCCCAAAAAAAAAATTATATTTTGTTACAGCGGATGCTGAGACAAACCTCCTGTTAGGATGTATTTATACTTTATTACCAGAGAGGCCTCTTCAGTGATGCAACACTGATCTCCCCATACGACCTACTGTACATAAACATGTACAATAAGTAATATTAAGAAAAGTCTACATAATGCATTTTACAATACCCACGCATTACAAATATAAGAAAATAGTAAAAACAGTCACCAATCACCATATATCAAAGCATTTGAAATTAAATTTGCATTTTCTTTTAAAGGTGTAATGAGAGAATTCAACTTTCAAGGCATCATATTTTCTCTGTCTATGGCTTTCATATAGATTTAGGACACTCACAGATTTCTTATCTTGCAATTGGCTACAAAAAAGTCTTAAAAGTTAAAACAAAAAGATTGGTTGGCCGCCCAATATTCCAAAAACGTGTTAATTAAATGCGATTTTAGCTTTAAAATCGCCGTAATTTTAAAATTGCATTTAAAGACAAACGTGTTAAAATTTTAACCATTTTAATTATTAAAGAGAAGTTTTAAAAGATGGACATCGTTTTTATTTAAAGACGCTAACATGGAAATGTAAAAAGTCCTATTGTGTTTTAATGATATGCGCACCAAAGTGTATCTGGTTTTCCGTAGAGCTTTAGAGTGCTACACCAACTGCGCGAGAATGATGTACGACCATTGTTGCTGTCAATTGCACAGTGCAAGGAGCCGTATGACACTGACGAAAAACACACACTAAAACACTTCTTAAACTATACTCGTAACCTAGTTGAAATTTTGATGCTTTTTTGGCAGAGTTTAACTTTAAACGTCCTTTCTGCAATTGCGTTTATTAAAACGATACGTTTATCGCACAGTCAACGTCGTTTAGCTTAAAATGCGGCTAATAACACCTTTTTGGAAACGGGCCTTTTATGTTTATATGTCCATATAAAACAGGCTGAATGACTATTTGCACCTACATGTATATGGAATTCTTTCAATTTTGGTAAACACCGAAGTAAGTAATCTCAGCCTAATCATCAGTTTCAGATGCAGAAATATTTGTTAAAAAGTTTTACCATTCTGGATTTTCACCTACTTTAGGGATGATACTTGCTATGTGAAATCCCTTTTTGCACCTTAGGGATGAAAACCACTTTAACCAAATAGACATTTAGAAAATTTAACCTTGGAGGACCTTGAACAGTTTTTGGCCTGTCTTTTCTGCAAAAACAAAAGGTTCTAGATAAACATGTTTTATACATTTTCAACCCCATAGGCCCTTGTTGAGTTACATAAGAATATGCAATAAAAATATGAAAAAAAAGGAAACACATAATGCATTTTACAATACAAGCCTAGTAATATAAGAAAATTGAATTTTACCTGTTTTTTTGTTTTTTGAATTATAATTTAATTATTCTTATGTATGAGACTCCTTGACTGAAATTTACACCTAGCAATCAATGGAAGTTTGTACAAAGTTGCAGTGAAAGTATTGTTACCTAGAGTTACTTTTGCACAAGGGTGCTTCAAGAGTATTATGAATGGGCTAGTATAAGGTGTTTAAAGAGCTAGATCGTTTGCAATGATTTTGGAAATCAAAGGAAGCTTCAAGAGGTACTGCGAGGAGTTTCCGTAAGTTGACCCATCTGACACACTTTTTTTCTGACACACCTGTGAATTTGGAATTCTTAACAGAATTAACCTGTGCTTTATTCCATGAAGGGTTTCCAAATTCATAAGTGTGTCAGAAAAAAAGTGTGTCAGATGGGTCAGCTTACGGAAACTCCCGGTACTGTGTACATGCTACAGACTTTCAGTACAGCTGCACAACTGATCACGTTCTGTCAAATTGACAAACCTTTTTTTATTAAGGGGTTTGACGTGTGATCTGTTTGTAAACGCGCAAGCTATTTTGAGCTTTGAGCATTCAATTTAGCACCCACTCTCGGCGGCAAAAGAAAGACTTTGCATTTTGAGGTGCGAAAGTTCCACACGCAGATACCGTGGATCTCTGTGCATGTTGTTTGTGTTTATTTTTGCGCAGAATTAAAACAAAAAACAAATCGCGAGTCCTCTACGTCCGCTTTAAAGTCTGACTCAGAGACTTCGAAATATTATTTTTTTGTGTAATAATGAAAAATAGTCAACTAGAACTAAAGATTGTAACCTAAAATGCACAATTCTGAAATTTGAGATGAATCGGATTTTTCGTTTTGATGCAGTAAACATTTATGTGTAGTATTACGTCCCATAGGATACTGTGTGTAACAAAAATTCCGGATCCGGAATTTTATAACAAAGTTGTGATTTTCTATATGAAGGAATTCAATAATTTAAGTTTAGCAATTTCACACAGTGATTAGTATATGGACAAGCATTATGTACATGCAAAAAACACAATTTTTTTGGAAATTGAGGGCGCCTCCTCAGGAAATCTCTGAGTCAGCCTTTAAAGCGCGCATCCTCTACGCACGCGTTCACTGCATTGCTGCGTAGCGATTGTGCCGCAAACCTTGCGGCCCAACGAAGCGCGAAAATTGTTAAAACGACTAAAATTTGAGTTGTTTTAGGCATTTAATGGAAAAAGTAAGTCAGTGACCCCCATTTTTTATTTCAAAATTTTGAAAAATGACATCGGAACCTCAACATATTAGAAATTACAACATTTTATTGAGAAGTTTTTATTATGTAGGCGATCCAAACGTCAATTTTTACTTTTTCCATAGACTTGTGTGGTTTAAAAAGTGACAACATACCTTTTTGTTTTGGCTATAGCTCAAAAACAAAGTCAGTGACCCCAATTATTTATTTCAGATTCTTAATCAGCACCGTTGTAAATACCATAAATGTGAATTCTGGAAAATGTTATAGAGTAGTTCACTAACACGTCAAACCCCTTAATATGTTTTTATTGGAAAAAGCAATCACACACAAAAAAAACACAATTACAGTAGGCAGTTCTGTTACCTATTACGTAATCGGTGACCGATCTACTGCACTGAACGTGTGAGTGGTGCGTAGAGAACAAACACATTCTACAGAAATCATCAATTTAATTCAAAATAATGCTAATCCCAATGTCATTCCCACTCAAATATGTTATTGCAGCATATCTTCCCTCTAACATTCTAAAACGGAATCGAAAAATAAGATGTAGGTTGGTAGCTATCGCGTGAGATACCTCGATAAGTCATCTCACAAAATGAGCAAGTTTTCGAGCACCTTTCAACGCCCCATTGGAAACGCATGGTAAACATAGACCACGCCGCTTGGCACCACTTTGATGAGTTTAGCATTTAAGTTGACTAACGGTGACGGACGAAATGTGTAAATCGGACCGTTGCGACTGGTTACAGGCCCTCAGAGTGTGAGTTTTTGGAAAGTCGATGACAAGCTACAGCGGGGTGTTTGTTGATTGTGAATAAGATGTGTGGTTGCTGAGATTGGATTTTGAACATTCACATTTTTTTTTCTCACACGAAAAGAATTTCCAGAAAATCAACGAGATAGCTAGATTAAATATTGATCAAAGAATTTATGTATTTTTTTTACAAAGCATTTGATCCTAACAGCACCTCCAAAAAGAAGGACTAGACATGTAGAATCCGTAAAGTGCCACCAAGAGAAAACAGCTTGCATGCCAAACTTGATGCTTGAAAGGCAACCCTATTGCGGCATGTGGCGATCACGTGGCGGCGCTGTCTTAAAGACACTATCAGTGAGATGCCAAAGCAGAAAATCGAAAATAAAAAAACTCATCAAAAATCAGATTTTGCATGTTTGTAACAGTTATAGGTGTCAAACATGCCCTAAAAGGATAGACCAAAAGCAGCCTAATAAGGACAAAATCAGATATTTAGCATAGCTGTCGTTCGGACACTACTACTACACGTAATTCAACGGAGAAGTCATATTTTGATATATTGTGTTTTCTTAGTTTTTCTAGTGTCATCTATTTTCAGTTGGGAAAAAATTAACTATGAGAATTCTAAGGTGGGAGGGCGGGGGGCGCACTCCAACGAAATCCATAGGGGTGTGTAAGGGCTTAGCGATTCAACCGAGGAATTCGCGTTGGGGGAGAGAAGACAGCCAAATTGCCCATAAAAGGTGTTATTTGGACCCCAAAAAAATATGCTAAATTATAAAAAAAAAAAACAAATCGAAATTTTCAAAAGTTAGGGTATTTTGGTGTCAATTTTCAAAAATTCTCCAAAAAACAGGGGGCTCTTTGGGTGAGAGTGGCCCAAAACTTTTAAAATATGGCATCTTTGGGGGGACAATGATGGCGAAAATGGGGTCAAACAGCCTATTACAATTTTGCACATTTTTATAAAAAATGTGAAATTAGGTCATGAAATAAACTTTTCACTGGCATTTATTTACAAAGTTGTGTTGGTACAGGTAGGAGAGAACGCATGAAAATTACAGATGATTAGTTGTAATAATACTCCGACAGAAGCAAAAAAAATTTAATAAAAAATCCTCAAAATATGCATCATTTTTGCAAACATTATGCTGATTAGGCCTATGTAAACATTTCATACAACTCACTCTCTTCATAGTTGTGTTGGTAGAGGTTTGAAGGGGAAACCATAAAAAATTTCCAGACTGATAGCTTGTAAAAACTTCTCACAAAATGCAAAGAAAATAAAAAACTCTTAAATTTGCACATTTGGTTAAATGTAATTGTATTAGGGCAATTTAAGAGCATTATTAGGCTCATTTGGTTCATAAGTATGTTTGTTTATGCTCATAGGGAAAAAATTCCTTGAAATTTCAGAGGTGTTGGCTGTGATTTAAAAAAATTCAAATTTGCTCAATTTTTGTTCAAAATATGCAACTAGGGTTTAAAGTAAGCTATCGAATAGACTCGTTGCTGCAACATTATGTATATGAGTGATTAGAGATATCATGCAAGTTGCAGAATGATAAGTGTGTAGTTTTTCTAAAGTACATAATATTAAGAAATGGTTATTCTTTTTCATTGGAAAAACACAAAATTTAAACATTTGTCCTCATAAAAAATATTAAAGTAGGCGCTCTCTTCTGACCATCCAATTCGGTACTGGAGAGAATAAAACTTGTAATGTAGTAATCTGTAGGTACATATATCAGGAACAAACCTAAAAAAATAAGTGTATCCCTTTTATCGTTTAGATTCTGTACATATTTTGTGTTGAAAGAGGAGGGACACTACCATGGGCCATGGCAAATAAGAAAATAAAAGACTTGACCTTGGACACTTGTTCTCCAACTGACGGGTAAGTACGAGTACAAAAAATTGAATAAGTTTGCAACGGAATGTACGATTCAAAAATTCGAAGTGTTCTGAGTTGCTGAGCGTCTCTCTCTTTCACATACAAATTATAAAATTTTAAGGCCCACGGATGCCAGACAATTTGTTTCACCTGAAACTGCCGAATTACAGAGAATTACAAAAAAGCAGCTAAGCAGTAGATCGCAGGTGTGTGTGTGTGTTTGGGGGGGGGGCAGGTTGCTCACCCAAGAGAGCGTTTGAGAAAAAAAAAAGCTTAAAAAAATTCATGCTAAACGGCCCTTTGGGCTGCTCACATGAAATGTTCACCTCAACAGGAAAATCGCCTCAAACTGGGACTTTCTCCATCTGAAAAGTGACCCCTGTACACCCCTGCAGCTAAGTACAAGTACAGATGTGAAGTTTGTACAGCATACAGCAAAGGTAGAACCAGTTTACCAGTACATTAGTTCACATACAAAAAGATGCAATGTCTATGTTGTTTACACACTAAACTGAAGACAGTCAGGAAAGAATACACAAAGACTAGATCAAAGGACCATTTTTAAAGTGCTGACCTAATTTACCCTTCTTACGTGCTCTGTATTTTTTTCCTTCCTATTTTAAATTCCACTTTCAGCGGTGTGGGAAATTTGACTATGCCCAATCATCCAGGCA
This sequence comes from Ophioderma brevispina, assembly GCA_023653785.1. Lineage (NCBI taxonomy): Eukaryota > Metazoa > Echinodermata > Ophiuroidea > Amphilepidida > Ophiodermatidae > Ophioderma > Ophioderma brevispina. Next base: position 28,664 of record JAMKCH010021242.1, on the reverse strand, counting down.
AAGGAAGGAGGATAATTTTTCCATGGACCCCACGGATGGAAACCACTTTACCGAAAGAATTTTGTAAGAAATTTAATTTTGTAAGAAATTTAATTTTATTATTTGGGCTGAAATTAAGGGCAATACATTGTTTTCAAAACATGACAAAATGGGCAAAAAGACGGAAAATGACAATGAGCCTTGCGCTAGTTACATCATACATTTTGAAAAACAATTTTATGTTGATATCTACTGTAGAATACCTACATGACATATTGTTGATATGAAACTTGCTAGGGTATCTTGTACTTTGAACAAGGTGTTGCAAAATACACATTTTCCCATAGAGTTTGTACAGTAACGGTTTAGGAAGGTCAAGCCCGTAGCCAGAATTTTATTGGGGGGGGGGGTGTGAGGATTTTCCAGAAGTGGACCCCTCGAGTGCGAAGTGCAATAAATAATGGGTGGGGCCCTGGTGAGGGTCCAGGGGGTGAAGCCCCTGGAAGCTCTGCAATTTTGACAATTTGAACATTAAATTTATGGTATAAAACCATTACTATTCTGAAAATTTAGTACAGATTTTATATTTCTTTGTGATTTTCTGCTTCATATTTGAGTAATACTTCATTGTCATCTGAAACTTGGGCGGTATGGCTTGTAAAATTTGTAGCTTTTTCTCTTCATGAAAAAATATTTTGCATAATTATCAAGAAAAAAAATCAGCGCGTATTGACCTTGCAATTTTTTTAGAATAACAACATATCGCTCTGAAATACACGATATTGCTTACACCGCATAGGAACAGTCATGACAGTGCTTGTGTGTGGATTTACTTAACCAAGCCATTATACAAGTGACAGATAATTAGTATGACAAACAAAATCTTCTGTATCAGTTGATTGGTAGCATCATTCTTGGAGAAGAAGCGTCATCCATGTTTAAAATGGCAACAGGAGTGGACGGGTATGCGTGGGCGCAACTTTTGATTCATATCAGAAACTCGAAGATGCCGTCAGGAGTTATCAAAGGAAAGCTTTTTTGCCAGCTATGGAAACGTGATTGCAGAACACTAGACGCCCGTAAGAGGAGGGGTTACATGGATTCAACAACGTTCAACAACGCTCTACGGTATGCCCATGTGCAATTTTCGTGCGTACATGGTGGTAGAAAGTACACCTCTAGAACAACAGGCTCAAGAACAAACACAAGGTACTGAACTAGTAGTAGTTTTAAGGCCGACTCAGATTTTGAAATATAGTATTTTTGTGTAGAAATTAAAAACAGACAACTAGAAATAAAGATAGTAACCTAAAATGCTTAATTCCAAAGTTAGAGATGAATTGGGTGTTTCATTTTCATGCAGTAAACATTTCTGCATAGTATAACAGTGCCATAGGATACCGTGTATAACAAAATTTCTGGATCTGTAATTTTATAACAGAGTTGTGATTTTCTATATGAAGGACTTTGATTTGAGCTTAGTTATTTCACACACTGATTATTATGTGGACTAGCATTATGTATATGCAAAAAACATGATTTGTTTGAAAATTGAGAGCGCCTTCAGTGGGAAATCTCTGAGTCAGGCTTTAACAGCTGACTAACATGGGTAACAAGTATTGAAGTAACATGAAGTATATTAACCATGATGATTGCGACTTGATCAAAAATGTATAGGTTTTTGACTAGAGTACAGTACGAATGTTCAGTATTTCCTTACAAGAGGGCTCATTTCATCAGGATTTAAAATGCAGTTTGATGAAACAAATGTTTTCTTAATCTTAGTCTCATCTCCCCTTCAAACCGCCAATCTCACCCTCTCACCCATTTTTGCTCCCCAACAATATCCCCTCCCCCAAACCCAATCTTCCACCCCAACATCCCACATCCCCGTTGTAGATGTAAAATTGACCTCATCTAAAAGTAGTTCAGTCAGAGTGTAATATGTAATCCCTCATTTGTTAAGGTCAAGGGTCGTATGCTAAGGTCATATACCAAGGTCAAAGGTTGCATACCAAGGTCGATGGTGGTAGGCGTGGTCAGGTGGTGATGGCGAAAATGTGAAATGACCTCATCTGTAAAGTTAAGTTCAATTTCAACCAAGTTTGGTTTATGGAGTTCACATTCAATCCTTTTTGCCTTAATGAGGTCAAAATGGGCACATGTCAAGGTCAAATGTAATGTGAGGCTATCATTAACAAACCCTGAGGCGGGCGATTCGGGCGGTATGAGGACAGATGTATTTTTCATTTAGTTAAATTTATATTTATCTGTTTGAGTCCTGTCAAAAGTTCATAATTAGGTACTTGTAGTGGTATGTGACCGTCTAAATTGAATGGTTCCACAATTGATTGCCCGTATATTATATAGATATGTTTTTCGTTACTGTTTAGAGGGATAAAGGTGCAATTTGTGAATCTGGCTTTCCGCCTCGTTAGTGGTGAGATGTGCCAATAAATAAATTACTCATTTACTCATTACAGTGCGATATCAAAATATCCGAGGTCTGTTGTGTTTCCTTGGTTTGTTTAGGCTCACTACAATCACGAATTGCATCTTTAAAATTGTAAAGGTGACTTGTATATTTATATGTCCCTCTGTCTTATAATGTGGTTGATGCCTGCTTCTTATGCTCTTGTGGGGTCAGGTGTTTGTGGTATGTGTGATGCGGGTTGGGTGGGAGAGTGTTTTTATGGATTGTTGTTTTGTAATTGTTGATGCTATTATTGTTGGAAAAAGGTGAATAAAAGAAGTAAAGAATTTTTTTTTAACCTTTTTACAAAAATAAAAATCCCACAGCCCCGAAACATCCAGAAGTACCCCCTCACATAACACCCCATTCACAATTGCTGCCCACACACAGCCTTCCTTAAAAGGAGATAAACCCGGTCTCAGTTACTTGGAACAAGGAGGTACAGTAGTAGTCCCTTAGTGACAAATTGCTAATTGTGTCAAACTAGCTCTAACTTTATAAAGTTCGCCGATGTGGGCCGCTCATGACCTTTGACGTTGGCACATGACCCTTTGACCTCTCATCACATATGGGGGACTCCCTCGTGCGCACCATATGACACAATGTTTGGTTCAATTGAAATTTCCACTTTCAATTGAGGTCAATTTACATTTCAGCCTATTTTCAAGGACCTCACATGACCTTGGAACATGAATTTGACCTATTCAACTATGAGGGATCCCTGGGGCACCATATGACACCAAGGTTGGTTTCCAATTGAATTTTCAACTTTCAATTGAGGTCAATGGTTACATTTTCAAACGGACCTCAAATGACCTTTTCCTTTAACTGGGCATATGATGTTGACACATCCCACCCCTGCACCATCCCACCTCAATATCGTTCCCACCGCCGATCATAGCCCATATCTTTCCGTTCTTTTACATTCAACGTCCGTGTTCGTCTGACGTCGCTTTCCCCCCCTTTCACCGCTCATAAGTTGCTTCCGTCACTCAGCCTATCCTGGGGCAGGTTTTAGTTTTCAGGGACGCGTCTCTATCATCATATGAGGGATCGCATTGTACACCTATGACACAAGGTTTGTTTCAATTGAACTTCAACTTGTCAATGAGGTCAATTTGAAAAAAAAAACTTAACAATTTTAAAAAAAACTTAAAATTTTAGTGACACACACACATCCAAACGCACAATGGATTGCTAAGTGTCCTCCAGCTAGAGCTGTGCAGACCCACAAAAAACATACTACAGTTAAGGTATTAATATTCTTGGGAACCCTTAGGTGCTACAACATTATATCTTTAGCATTTGTGGGACAATTTCAGCTTTTGAATGGACAAGAAGGTCCAAATTCATATCGCCTGCAAATGTAGTTTACCTGTGATCGCCTCCTGGCCGACAGAGGGTTCCCCTGCAATGTGGAGCTGGCTGCCATATCGCTGATATCACCTGCATTCACCAAGGAAAAAAAAACTGTCCACGTCTTCATAGGACTCAGGCGATGGTTTCAAACTGGATCGGGTGCTCATTTATCAGCAGTGAGCTCTTTGTCAGCACCGAGAATGGAATCACACCGCTGGCACAGACGCAACCTGCCTTCACTACAGAAAAAATTGGCATGCGTTGCTATGTTGTTGCGTATTGTGGCATATTTTCAGCTATAGGTCCATGGCCCGATCCCTATACCCTCATACCCCCAACAATCCAGATTTATCGCTTGTGGTCAATACTTTGTTGTCTGAAGAAAAGTACTTTTTTTCTAATTTACCCCTGTACAAATTTTGGAGTTATGGATCGAAAAGTGCCCACCAACATCTACAACACTGAGGGAAGCAGTATGTATCAATTATAATCCATATTTTGGGAAGTAATCATACAGTAGCATCATACAAAAGTACAATAGAAAATAATTATATGATTGACACTATTGGGCAAGTGGGTGCAAAACCGATTGCACCAGGGCATATTTCATGGAACTTTTTGTTCAGCAGTGTAACAATACACCCTTGAAGTCACTGTTTCAATGTAATCTCAAAATAATATGCAATCATGAAAAATGTCCCACTTTAAATCAAAGAATGATATCTGCAACTAGGATATAATTATATTTAAATTTAGAGATAAAATGAAATGCACCGAATGTATCAAGAAGAAAAATCTCCTGACGATGCGGTGTCACAGACACTCTATTTGAAATTATTCAACAGTATGAAAAACTTAAGGTTCATTCACCGATACAGACCTCTGTGGCGTGTGTGACAGTTTACCGCACTGGTAACAAGCCCACAAAAAAATAAAAACTTAAGTTTTTTGAAAGAAAAATATGAAAACACATCTGTGAGAAAGAATGAGTGGCCATTGAAAGACCCGTCAAAGGAACCAAACGCGTGACTCAAAAAAAAGCAGCACCCTCTTTTGCCTCCACAGATTAATACAAAAGAAGCTTGCATTACATCTGCTACTTGTCTCCTGAAGGGTGCACTATTTTCGTGGGTCAAACGAGATATCATAGGAGGTACATAGCTTCCTGCAGCAAAAATATGTCGAAGGTGCTGGAATAAATCACACTCTCTTCGCAGATGGGTGTGTTGGGCAAAATAGGACACAATAAAAATGTACCTATGTAATGCTAAAACACCGGACATGGACAGAATGAGGGCGATTCATGCACGCACAATCTCTCTAACTGCAAAAGAGGCAATTTCCTCGAAGTAGGAGCGAAGTGAAGTTCTTTCCACTCTAAAAAATGAGTGAACTTCACATCCAGTTCGAGTGAATAATTGCGTATAGTGTGCTAGAATTAATAATCACCTCGCTAACGAGTGACGAATAAATACACTCTATAACTGAGTGAAATTCGTAATTCTGGACCAATCATCATTCTCTAAAAGTTCCCAAATGTTTATCGCCGCCATTTTCCCAGTTGCTGCATCATGGATAGCTGGAGGTATCGTATAGTCGATGAGTTGGCGGATTGTTTATTATTTCGGTCAGGTGCCGGAGATAGGAAGCATTGGGAGTTTTTCAAAGGTATGACTTTTTGTCTGTATGATTGTATTACTTATAAGTCCTGTACTATATTTGCAACTGTCTGAAAATGCGCATCATATGTTTGTCGGCAGACGACCGTCATGACATGCATCATCGTCATCGTGTGCTGCATGGCATTGCCATTGGGTACGATATGGCTTATATTTTGCGCAACGAACCGAAATAAAACTAAACAGATTTTTTCAGGTGGGAAGAGGGGTAATTTTTTTGGAAAAAAAATTAAACACTGGGAAGATGCAAAAGTGATTGCAACTAATGTAATGTTGACTCGAAAACTTAGTGAAAGTATTTCAGAAGAATCTTACAGTTTATTTGAATTCAACTTGTATAAAGAAAATCTGTTTCGCAAATACACCTCCTATATAGGACCTGACATTTTGCGAAACAGATTTCATAAGCCACTAAATAACTACAATCAGCGGTACCCTCGTGCAACAATCGTTTAAATGAAGGTATTTGACGAAGAAAAAGCAATGCACAAGTCACAACAATCAAATATGTCATTAGAAATCTCCAACAAAATCTGTTTCGCAATATCACCTCCTATATAGGACCTGTTATTTTGCGAAACAGATTTCATAAGCACTAGATAACTACTCAACGTTACCCTCGTGGGCAAACAATCGTTTAATGAAAGGTAGTTGACGAAGATTTAGCATCACAAGTCAAAACATCAAATAGTTCAGTAGAAATTTACCAACAAAACTGTTTCGCAAAATATCACCTCCTATAGAGGACCTGATATTTTGCAAAAGATTTACACTAAGCACTAAATAACTACATCAACTGTACCCTCGTGCAACATCGTTTAAATGAAAGGGTTTTTACGAAGAAGACTCATTGGCAAAGTCAAACTGTCACAACTCAACTTTCAGTAGAAATCTACCAACAAATCTGTTTCGCAAAATATTACCTCGCATATAGGACCTGATATTTTGCGAAACGATTTCATAACACTAAATAACTCATCAAGGAACTGTACCCTCGTGCAACCAATCGTTTAAATGAATGTATTTGACGAAGAAGAAGCATTGCACAAGCACAACAATCAAATATTTCAGTAGAAATCTACCAACAAATCTGTTTCGCAAATATCCACCTCCTATATGGACCTGATATTTTGCGAAACGATTTCCAAAGCACTAACTAACTACATCAACTGTACTCTCAATGGCAAACACTCGTTTAATGAAGGGGATTTGACGAAGAAGAAGCATTGCAAAAGTCCCAACTTGTCAACACTCAATAGTTCAGTGAATCTACCAACAAAATCGTTTTTGCAAATATTACCTCCTTATATAGGACACTGATATTTGAGAAACAGAATTTCATAAGCCTAACTAACACCACAACGGTACCCCCGTGGCAAGCAAACAATTTAAATGAAAAGTATTGACGAACAGAATGAAGGCATTGCACAAGTCAAAACTGTCAAAACACCAAATAGTTCAGTGAAATCTACCACAAAATCTGTTTTCAAAATATCACCTTCCCCCCCCCCCTTATATAGGAACCCTGATTTTTGAGAAACAGTTTCATAAGCACTAATAATACATCAACGGTACGCCCACTCAAGTGCAAAGCATCGTTTAAATGAAAGGTACTTGAACTAGAATAAGCATTGCACAAGTCCCAAAACATCAAATATTTCATATGAAATCACACAAAATCTTGTTTCGCAATATCACCTCATAATAGGACCAGACCTTATATTTTTGCGAAACAGATTCATAAAGCACTAAATAACTACAAAAACTCAATCAACTGTCTAGCAGGGGATGTATTGTAAGAGTGTGCGCTTCCGGATAACATTGTGAATTTTTGCACCAAGTACTTTGGGCATTGATAATTCCTAAAATTGATGGAAGCACTTGCCAACTCCCCTTATGGCCCCCCAGCTTGGGTTTTCAAGGTTATACATGGTCCAAATTTAAATGTTTCGTGAATGTTCAAAAGCTCACCATGGTGTTTGTCTTGTCACAAGATCCAAAAAGGTATCGTTTACACTATCTATGATGGCTTATAGTTTTCCGGAGTTTATGGGGTAAAAACCTGTAAAAAATGGTGAAAAGTCAATTTTAGTGTGTACATGGGTCCAAAAGTTAAAAGTTGCTTTGATTCGTGGTAATATGTGGTGCAAATTGTTTCACTAGCTTAAAGGATTGAAATAAGGAAAAAAAATAAAAAAAATCGTATGCTTAGTTTTTCACGTATCAACCAAATAGGTCAAGGTCAATAGATCAAATAGCTGCCATAGCTGTTTGACTTTATTCGCCATTTTCGGTAATAACCAGAACACGTAAGAGCAGTCAAAACTATTCCTATATTTCATTCTATTAGCTAAACCACAATTTTGAACCACATTTAACAAAATTTAGAGCAACTTTTATTTTGCCCCCTGTACAAACCAAATTGCTTTTTATACAGTTTTACATTTATCATTAACCCCCTATGCGTAAACTATATCATCATGTAGTCCAAACTATACCTTTTTGAATCCTTGTAACGAGACAGACATCATGTGTGATTTTCAACACAATCGGTAACATTTTTAAAATTTTACCGCCAATGTAACCTTGAAATCCAGCTGGGGGCCATGACAGGGGTGTGGCAAGTGGACTTCCATCATTTTTTTGATTATCAAATGTATCAAGTACGTTGTGTAACCAAAATTCACATTTTCTCGTATTTTTGCACACTCACATAAGATCTGTGCACTACAGTCCCCCACTAGTACTCTCATGCAAACAATCGTTTAAATGAAGGGATTTTGTAACGAAGAAGAAGTAGCATTGCAAAGTCAAACTGTCCAAACATGAAATAGTTCAGTAGAAATCTACCAACCAAATCTGTTTCGGAAAATATCACCGTCCTTATAGGACCTGATTTTGCGTAAACAGATTTTCATAATGCACTCAATAACTACAATCAACTGTCCCCCTCGTCAACATCGTTTAAATGAGGGTATATTGTATGAAAAGCAAGCATTGCACAAGTCAAAACAAATCAAATATTTTTAATATTTTTAAAAAAATCGCAAATTTTCAAAATATCACCTCCTATATACTTTTCATTTTCCTATATACCTTCTACTTTCATTTTCCACACTGGCACGACCACAACACGCTGAAATGGTGCAGTACGATTTTGTGGTAGCAAAGTCCATGGCGATAGTTGGAGCCTTTCTGATGGGTTGAATATCTGAGTAGTCATCGCAAACCGTACGGGTAATATTCCCGATACCAGGCCAATTAAAATGTTGGCGTCTTACCGTCCACATAAAACAATTCAAGCGTCAGCAATGCTTATACCATAGAAGATTTTCTCTGGCTATACACAGATCCGTATTTTCCATTTAAAAAAAAATAAAACTAACAGTATACATATGTGTCAGTCTTCTCTGGTGGTCATGTTCACACTGGGTCTATGTTTACATACATCGCGTATCATTTTCATCATTTTATTCAATTAGGAATGTGCCAAGTGGATTGGCTTACAGAACCCGAAAATAATGCGTGTCCCCTGTCTCCTCCTCCTCCCACACTTCAGCCGCCTGTGTTTCGGTGGGGTGGTTGTGTGTGTGTGTGTGTGTGTGCGTGCGTGCATGCATGCTTGCATGCGTGTGCGGTGCGTGGTCTTGTGAGTTTATTCTTAATTCTTTTTGCAGACTTCTTACCGACTTAATAGATTTCCAACACGCTTTCGTTACTGAGTGTTTCAGTTGAACATAATCACGCTTTGCGTAAAAATGTGTGAAGGTCTGTGGGCGTCGGCTGACGCTAAACCCACCATTCTGCGGAGTCATATGTCTCTCTTTCCCTCCTTTTTTTATTTTGTTTATTTTGAACGTTTTTGATTTTGTTTGTCCCCAACTTGAATTAAATTACGAGTTCACAAAGAAATGAACAAGAAGATGGAATATGAATTATGAAAGAACTGCTTTGCAATACCAAACGTAAGTTTTGTTCTTTGTTTTCTTTCCTTTTCCTGTTTTTTGTTTTTGTGTTATTTCTTTGTTTTCGCTTACGTTTAAGATCGAAAATCAAACGATATAAAACAATCATTTGACATATTGGTTCATTGAGTTGCATGTTAACACTTAAGTGCCGAATGGGGGGTTTCCATAGTACCCCCCATTTGATTTCTTTGCGATTTCTCGGTTACGCAATCAAATTTTTCAAGGAGTTTTTTGCTAATTGTCTGATTTCTGATACGCTTTTCCTGATACTAAACAAAATTCAATCCGCCCACGACTTCATTAGAATAATTAGGTTTGGGATCCCTATGACCCCCCCCCCCCTTGGGCACTACGGAAAGTTGAAAAAAATCAAGATATTTGTTACTAATTACAAATTAAATGTATTAAACTTGGGTTTATTTGCTTAGATATATACCTAGGAGGCACTTAATTTTTTTTTACAATAATTAATAATACTGAATCAAATCACCCTTTATATGGCTGATAAGCATCAATTTTAATTTTGGTCATGAGTGCTCTTAGACTGTGTAAGTCTATGGGAAAAATAAGGTGATTTTGAATTTTCTGAGAAAAACAAAACAGATACAAAGAGGTTCATAACTTTGGTTATATTTTGCAATGATTATTTTAATTGGTTATTCTAGAGTAAGATATATAATTATTTTGTTCAAAACCTTATTGGAGTTGCTGAGATGGAAAAAATGTGTCGAACCACTCCTTTTCGGAGAGATTATTTAATTGGTTATTCTAGAGTAGATAAATGAATTATTTTGGTTTCAAAACCTTATATTGGGCTTTGCTTGAGGAATGGAATGTTCGAACCACTCCTTTTCTGAGGTAGGACAATTTCAATTGCCATATGAGGTCATAGTCAAGTTCTATTTCACTTTGTTATTGTGGGGTATGTGGTTCTTAACGTTGACCGCCCATTTACGTGTGTTAGTGTCATTGATCAAACTCCCATTGGAAAGTGGTTTAATCTGTGTTTAGGTCCTAGGACCCCCCCCCCCACCCCCCCGCCCCCCCCCGGGCACTGAACGGAAGTTTTTTTTAACGTGGGCACTTAAGTGTTAAGTAAAATACCTCACATATGACACGATAGAGTATTGAAAAACAAAGACCAGGAAAGGAGAGTAGAGGTAGGAGGATGAAGGAATTGAGTAATTTAAGCCTTTTTTGTTTTTATTTTTGTTTTTATTTTTTTCTGTGACGTTGCAACACAATGTTCGCAGAAGACCCGCCCGCCAGCGGAGCGGTGATTTCCATGAGTGTATTTCTGAGCAACATCCGCTCATTAGTGATTAACGGGACATAAACATGTTAATTTTAGTTTACATATGTGAGAAATTATGTTTGAAACGATTCTCAACTTGATGATATTCATAATTAATTAGCTAATTGAAGAACAAAAATGAAATCGGGAACCGATGGGCACATCCATGTGCAAATAATCTCACGGGCCATAGTGACCGTTTCGGCCATCTGCGGCATTGCGGCCATTGAGACGTATGCTATATTTGTCCCTTATGATGATGTCCAAAACACAGTAATTATTTTCAGTATCTAATCTAATATGTCTAATAGGTTTGTAGGCCTTTGAATCGACGCACTCGCCGTGATTTCTTCCAATAAAGAAATAACTACTTCACAGCTTAACCTCAATTACAAATAACGAGTAGGCCTCCCATTCGAATTGTTGTTAAAAGAGCGCTTTTCCCACAGTATCCCAATGAAGAGTAGACCAATTGAAAGTTCCCACATGTCCCACATCAACGATCAGGGCCAGATTGCAAATAGTGTCATTCCAAGGTAACGCTTCAGTCTCAATTGATTTTACGCGGGGAATTTCAAGTGATTGTATAGCATGTGGCATTGAGGGACTCTAATATGAATGGCTCTACTCGAGCATTACATGTGAATAGCGGTTTTCGGTTGACATATTTAGTCCCACTTTTTAAAAATTGAATACAGTGACATATTTGTGAGACACACTATATAATCTACTAAAATTCTAACATTCCATCACACAACTGCTTTATTGTTGGCAACATGGCGCTCCACATCAACGCAGCGGAGAACAACCTAGCGAAGCGTCGTAAAAACCCCAAGACTTACTACAACAAACGCTTATTTAACATTGAAAAAAAAAATGAATTAAGTGATTTGAAATTGTGCCCGGGAGACACCAGCGGAGCGGTGGGTTAATTAAGTATTATGAGTTGTTTCATTAAGGCAACACCCTACGCATTTCTTGGCTCACCTGACAACAAATGTTTATTACAACAAAAACTATTTAATCAAAACCAAAATGGAAGGGAGCATAAGATCCACCGTAGGACCGAAGTCGCTAGTCCCTAGATCTTCAGCATAAGATCTCAGTACCAGCGGAGCGAGCGAAAAGATCCCGGGGGGGGTACTCGACCCAAAATTGGCACGGGTGTGCGTTCTTCCACCGGGTAAAAAATGGACCCAGGTTATAGTGACCAATTGTACAAATAGACCCATTTATATAGTTGTTCCGAGAAATTTCGACCCACTTTGATATAGTTGGATTTGAAATTCGCACCCATTTATAGTAATATTAGCAAAAAATCGGCCCATTTCATAGAGGAACTTTTTTGACAAATTCAGAAAAATCCACCATTTCATTGGGACTTTAGCGAAAATCGGAAAAATCGACCATTTTCTTATAGTAAAATGCAACCAAAATTTGAAAAATGGACCCATTTATACTAGTAGCAATGACCTCAAAGAGTGACCCATCACATATGTACCTACAGCTCCCTTTTCACTGAGTACCCCCCAGGATAAGATCCACCAGCGGGGCGAGCGCAGAAAGAGAATCCATCGGCCGTATCACCGTTCCCTAAGCGACGGTGAGTATTTCCGCGCACGGATGCAGGAATCCACCGGGGGATTTACTGCGGTTCTGTTTGTCGATACCCTCTTTCTTTGGATGATGTTGCATGAGAGTACAGCGGATGTAGCTACTGAGTTATTATGGATATGTGTTGCCAAAATATCAAGGAGGTGATATTTGGGAAAACAGATTGTGGAGTTTCCACGGAAATATTTGATGTTTGACTTGTGCAAGCGTCTTCTTCGTCAAAGCCTTTAGGCGAAAACTATTGTTGCACGAGGGTACAGGATGTAGGTTATTTAGTGTTATGAAATCTGTTTCGCAAATATCAGGTCCTATATAGGAGGTGCTATTTTGCAAAACAGATTTTTTTGGTAGATTTCTACGGAACTATTTGATTGTTTTGACACAGTTTGACTGTGCATGACTTCTCTTGGCAATACATTCATTTAAACGATTGTTTGCACAGAGGGTACGTGATTGTAGTTATTAGTGCGTGTATGTGAATCTGTTCGCAAAAAACAGGTCCCTATATAGGACGGTGATATTTTGCGAAACCAGAATTTTCTTTATTACAATTTGAATTCAAATAAACTGTAAGTTCTTCTGAAATATTTCCACTAGTTTTCGAGTCAAACAACATTAGTTCGCAATCCACATGTTGGCATTTCCCAGTGGTTTAATTTTTTTCTCCAAAATTACCCCTCTCCCACCTTAAAAAATCTGTTTCGTTTGTTTCGTTCGTTGCGAAATTATCAAAGCCGTACGATATGCCAATGATGTTGACGCAGGGCATACAGCGTAAATTGTACTGTTGAAATATACGACCGCCCGCGTGTGCATGTGTACAAGTTGGAGAGGTCGGAGGTGCTCTGCCATTGATAGCAATATTGAATGTAGGCCTACATAGGTTAGAGTGAACGAGTTACTGTTAAGTTCATGAAGGGACCATTGCGTATCGTCAGATCGTGGAATGCGAGTCTGGTATCTCATGTGGATATTGCATTATTTCATGATTTTGCCAAATTCTTACCTGGAGTAAGGATGAAAAACTATGCATGTACATTTATGTATGGGAGTTGAAACAATGACCCACTGGATATATGACGAGTCTTACAGAATTGGCAAGTTTAGGGCCGAACAAAGCATGACAAGGCTGATTATGAGGTAGTACCATGCGTAGAAGAGTCTGCACACTATCACTGACTTACGCAGCCTATATTCGGTAATTGTGAACAAATTGGACTTGCTCAGGCTTTTATCCCAACCGGGAAAATCTCAAAACCAAGGATATTACACCCCTAGTCTCAGACAGGAAACCAATGCTGGGGTTACGTCCCTGCACATGCTTCGATATCAACCGACGTTGTGGCAATTTGAGGCCTGGCAATAAATTAGGGATGTTTTCATACTTAGGGTCATGCCGGGTGGGCGGAGGCGGGGTCATTGGAATTCAAAAAATTGGACCGCCCCCCTTTTGCCGTTAGCCTAGGAACATGTCCTGACATAAGGCGTTACATATACAGTAGGCGACGGCATCAATGTTGGGCTGTTTTTAGAGAGTTTTGCGCCACGTTTATACGCCATCCGAGTCTGCGTGTAATTGCCGCGTGCCCGCAGGGATAGGCCTATTTCCTAAAGCTACACACGGATTTGATTTCCGAGCAGTTTGCGGGCGAAATGATGGGTGGTAAATTCTGACAGTTTGGTGGAAAAATCAAAAAACATTGTAAGAGATTAAACACAGTATTAATGTGAAGTTGCACGTTCACTTTAAAGGACGTGTTTTGAACCCACAAAGGAAGGCGTGCCAATAACATGCAGGACACTGAAATAAATAGCATGTCACTTTGTACGTTTAACAATAACTTCGCAGTTTATTGACCGAGTTCATTTCCGGTTGCAAACTATAAATATATACAGTGCGAGGTGACAGGAACATTTCTTGTATAGCAACAGTACGTGAAATCCACGATATCGAACAGAAATGGCCAGAAGTTTTGGACCGTTCAAGCCGACAGAGGAAACTTTGAAGTTACAGCGAGCGTTTGGAATAGGACTTATCGCTCGCGATGTGTGCAGATGTTTCCCAAAAGGCTAGGCACGGTGTTAACAGTGAAATAGGTCAGGAAACCTATAAAATTTGAAAAGCCTAATTCCACCACCTAGTAAGCCCATGGACAAGTCGTATGAGGACTGAAAAAGTTGTTATCTGCACATTTGATGCCAAAAACACTTGGTCATAGCAGAGCATTTAAGTTTTAACGAAGTAGGGGGGAAGCAAGGTCAAACCCCATTGAATGCCATGGATGTTGACCTTTGGTGGCCCCATACATTGGGAACTAGCATTAAGACAGTCAAACTATTCCGTATTTTAATCATATGAGCGCCATCAATAATTGGCACCATTTATTCAAATCGAGATTTTAACAAAATTGACCCCTGTACAACTGAAAATGACCGTTTTTATTGATTTTTTGATATACTCCAAAACTTTCGGCACAGATAGTACAAAACTATACATTTTTGGAATCTTATGATATTAAACTCTTAATTTGTATATTTTCAACATGATTGGACAATTTCAAAATGATTCCATATTGACAACTTTGACTCCCAAAAACCCAATTTACCCACCCCCTACGCTACTCCTTTTTTGGGTAAAGGTTGACACCTGTACCTACCAAAATCAGTTGAAATCAGCTTCTTTAAAAAATTTCACCGATTTGATAAGACTATGTTTACTTTTGAGTTACGATAAGGAAAAAGTTCGAATTATCCAGGCAAGGTGATCCAAATGCAAGCTCTTCCACAAAAGAAACCCAGAACCAAAAAGGTTATGTGACTTACCACTGAGGTATCCAATGTACATTCGTTTTGGAGGGTAATATTTTTTTTAATAAGAGGCAGTATATATATTCTGGAAAAGCTTCAGGCCTTGTCCTGATTAGGATTCCCAGCTGTAAGGATGGTGTCACACGAATGTAGGATGAAGATGGGGAGGTTAGAATAGAATTACTCAAAATGGACTTTTGTTGACGTATTGGGGATCGGGTGATTTACAGGCAAATTACAGGTGATTGTCGAATCACCAGAACACCCCAGAAGGGAAAAACCAAAATTTATTAAGTATTGGGATCAAGTGATTTACAGGCCACGTATATGTGATATTGAGTAAAGGTTTGGAATAGAATGACTCAAAAGGCTCAGGAATTCATTTTGAGCCAATTGGGATAAAGATGGTAAAATCAATTTGTTTTCGGGTTTACGTATTGGGCTCGAGTGATTACAGGGATACGACAGGTCATATTGAGGCAGGTTTGTCAAAGGACCTAACCCATTAACTCATTTAGTAATTTTTAGAACACCACTGACAAAATCCAAAGTTTTGTTACATCTGGGCTGGCGTGATTTACTGGCAGCTTACAGGCAATTGAGTCATTTCAGAATCCTAGGAGGAAATTACAAAAGTTTGTTACCTATTGGGCTTGGGGATTACAGCAACTGATAGGTGATATTGCGGCACGTGTGCAATAGATTGACTCAAAATTGCTCAGGAACTTAATTTGAGTCATGAGTGTGAATTGGATGTGTATATCGTGCCTAAAATGAGACGAAAGAGACGTAAGGCAGAAATATACCAAAAATACCAAAAGAGTTATGCTTGAAGGTAAACGTCTGTGCTAAAAAGAGCACCAATTAGAAGAAGACAAGTATCAAAGCCTCCCAGCGCATCACACCCGACTGCCCCCGGCCCACCGATTGTGAATGGGCCAAAGGTGATTGTAAGGTCGATCCCAGGGTCACTTGGGGTCACCAAGGGTCACAAGAAGTCACCAAGCGTCACACAAGGTCCACCAAGGTAACATGAGTCACCCCGCCCCTCGCAGACGCACCCCACCCTCCCGACGCACCCTACCCCAATGCACCAACCCCCGAACACACCCAGATGCGACCACACCCCCGCACTCCACCCCCTCCCGACGCACTCCCACCTGCCACTTACTCCCCCTGCCCCACTCCCCAACACCCCACCCGGCACCCTCCCCAACAATGTAATATGCATATGTAATCGCCTGACATATGCCCAACATCTAATCAGGTTTGAGAAATCTTTAACCCGATTCTTCCACCAAGTACTACTCATAGACGCCTTAGAACTCCAGATAACTTGCCCACAAAGCCTTGCGGGGAAAAGGTTGTCATTGTGAACGGACAAAAATAACCTAATTAATATTCATGAAATATGCAAATAATGCAGCCAAAAGCTACAACATGATATTGTGGCACTCACTTTCTCACCCTACCCAGTTTGAAGTAAATCGGGGGGGGATGCGTTTAGCCTGCAGAGCATTTAAAAAAGTGTTTAACCGAGTCATACGGACGGAGGGACATACGGACGGACGGACACAGAATTGGACATTCGTTCAGGCGACACAAAACCAAATGAGGTGAGGGGTGATGCAAATTAATCAAACAGTTGAAGGAAAATTTTGTTAGGTTGAGGAGAAGGCAGGTAAGAGATTGTTGTACAGGTATAGTGCAGTGGAAAGTGTGAATGCCAGATTTACAAAATAAGTACGGACGGACCACAGAATTTGGGACATGCGTCAGGCGACACAAAACAATGAGGTGGATGCAAGATTAAATCAAACAGTTTGAATGCAAAATTTGTTAGGTTGCTTAGAGGCAGGTAAGAGATGGTTGTACAGGTATAGTACAGTGGAAAGTTGTGAATGCCAGATTTAACAAATAAGGACGGAGCGGACCAAGAATTTGACATTCGTTCAGGCGACCAAAAAAACAAATGAGGGTGAGGAAGATTAATCAAACAGTTGAAGGAAAATTTTGTCTAGGATTGAGTAGAAGGGCAGGTAAGAGATGTTGTACAGGTTGTAGTACAGTGGAAAGGTGAATGCAGCAGATCAAGATTTACAAATATAGCCTAGTCCATGCATGTGCAGCCAAATCTGTCCAGCAAGACATCAACCGCATAGGTTAAAACACAAGCGTTCAACACCTTATCGATCCAAAACCCCAAGTACAAATTAACATAGCACACCTTTTAAAGGTCGTACAACTTATGATCTGAATATAAGCCTGGAACAAACGGGGTAAGATCTCTCCCAACCTACACCAAAATATAAATACAAAATCAAGAAGTCCCTTGCTTTGCTATGGCTGTCCCTTTATGAATTATTTTTTGGAAGAAAGAGGAAGCTGGAAAGCAATGCCATTTTATTAGAAATATTTGAAGTTCACAGGCTTCCAAAACATGCAAGGCCAAAAATAAAACTTGGAAAAAGAAGTAAGGGACGCGATCCGTTATTTATGGAGAGGGGGAATGGGCACGTTTTGGGGGACCCCCCAAAAAAATGCGGATATAGGGGGGAGCCTGGTTTTCCTCAAGAGTAAAGGGGGGAACCTGAATTTTTTTCTGAAGAAATGGAGAGAAAATACTAGTGAAAAGGCTAGCCTACATGAACGCAGTCTAGGTGTAGGCCGTACACAAAAAGAAAACAGGAAAAAGTGTTAGAAAGCAGAAGCTGCTACGCATCGGATGAGAATGGTAACAAGAACAAGGTAATGGGTTACCACTGTACTTGCTGATGATACAATCAATGGTATTGTAAAGTGAATTGAGGAAGTACAGGCTGTAACAGAAACATATATCATGGAAAACATTTTTGAGCATATTTATGATATTTCTATGGTAAACTCGTTTTATGAACATTTTAAGACAATGCCAAATTAAAACTTTGCCTTTATATTCAAATTGTGTTCTGAAAGGCAGAGATATTTCAATTGTTCTTAAGTAGTCCAAAAACCATGTTGACCACAAGGTCCACCAAGGTAACATGAGTCACCCCGCCCCTCGCAGACGCACCCCACCCTCCCGACGCACCCTACCCCAATGCACCAACCCCCGAACACACCCAGATGCGACCACACCCCCGCACTCCACCCCCTCCCCGACGCACTCCCACCTGCCACTTACTCCCCCTGCCCCACTCCCCAACACCCCACCCGGCACCCTCCCCAACAATGTAATATGCATATGTAATCGCCTGACATATGCCCAACATCTAATCAGGTTTGAGAAATCTTTAACCCGATTCTTCCACCAAGTACTACTCATAGACGCCTTAGAACTCCAGATAACTTGCCCACAAAGCCTTGCGGGGAAAAGGTTGTCATTGTGAACGGACAAAAATAACCTAATTAATATTCATGAAATATGCAAATAATGCAGCCAAAAGCTACAACATGATATTGTGGCACTCACTTTCTCACCCTACCCAGTTTGAAGTAAATCGGGGGGGGATGCGTTTAGCCTGCAGAGCATTTAAAAAAGTGTTTAACCGAGTCATACGGACGGAGGGACATACGGACGGACGGACACAGAATTGGACATTCGTTCAGGCGACACAAAACCAAATGAGGTGAGGGGTGATGCAAATTAATCAAACAGTTGAAGGAAAATTTTGTTAGGTTGAGGAGAAGGCAGGTAAGAGATTGTTGTACAGGTATAGTGCAGTGGAAAGTGTGAATGCCAGATTTACAAAATAAGTACGGACGGACCACAGAATTTGGGACATGCGTCAGGCGACACAAAACAATGAGGTGGATGCAAGATTAAATCAAACAGTTTGAATGCAAAATTTGTTAGGTTGCTTAGAGGCAGGTAAGAGATGGTTGTACAGGTATAGTACAGTGGAAAGTTGTGAATGCCAGATTTAACAAATAAGGACGGAGCGGACCAAGAATTTGACATTCGTTCAGGCGACCAAAAAAACAAATGAGGGTGAGGAAGATTAATCAAACAGTTGAAGGAAAATTTTGTCTAGGATTGAGTAGAAGGGCAGGTAAGAGATGTTGTACAGGTTGTAGTACAGTGGAAAGGTGAATGCAGCAGATCAAGATTTACAAATATAGCCTAGTCCATGCATGTGCAGCCAAATCTGTCCAGCAAGACATCAACCGCATAGGTTAAAACACAAGCGTTCAACACCTTATCGATCCAAAACCCCAAGTACAAATTAACATAGCACACCTTTTAAAGGTCGTACAACTTATGATCTGAATCTCAGCCTGGAACAAACTGGGAAAGATCTCTCCAACTACAACCAAAATAATAAAATACAAAATCAAGGACAAGTCCCTTGTTTGCTATGGCTGTCCCTTTATGAATTATTTTTGGAAGAAAGAGGGAAGCTTGAAGCAATGCATTTACTTGAAAATATTTGCAGTTAACCAGGATCCAAAACATGCAAGGCCAAAAATAAAACTGTGGACATTAAGGAATAAGGAGCGATCGTTATTTATGGCAGAGGGGGGAAAAATGGGCACTTTTTCGGGGAACCCCCCCAAAAAATGCTGGATTGGATATAGGGGGGAACCTGAGTTTTCCTCAGTAGTAAGGGGGAACCTGAATTTTTTCTGAAGAAAGAAATGGAGAGAAAAGAAATATTGAAAAAGGTAGGCCTACATGGCCTCAGTCTATGTGTAGGACGTACACAAAAAGAAAACAGAAAAGGTGTTAGAAATCAGAGTGCTACGCATCGGATGAATAAATGGTAACAGAAACAACTTGTGGGAATGGGTTAAACATGTACTTGTGATGACTACAATCCAATGGTATTGTAAAGTGAATGAGGGAATGGAAAGTACAGCTGTAACAGAAAAATATACATTGGAAAAAAAAACATTTTTGATCATATTTATGATATTTCTATGGATACAATAGTTTTATGGACACATGTTAAGACCACTGCCAAATTAAACCTTTGCTTGAGAATTTAAATTGGTGTTCTGAAAGCAGAGATATTCATTTCTTAAGTAGTCCCAAACAATGTTGGACCACTTTGGTTCACATTGAATTTAAACGAATTGATATGCGGTCCATTATGCACCATTTGAACACAATGCGTGAAAGCATCCCAAGGGTGCCGAAATACTTTGAAATTTAGTGGACATCGGCCTAGTTATTTGGCCAGCTTGAGGAGAAATGGTGTTAAAAGTGTGAAAATCAAGACCCAAGAAATAGTGTGTAATGTCAAAAATAGTTGTTTTCAAATACAGTTAGCTATTTTATTTGAGACAAATTTGGAGTTCAAGTTTTGATTTTATACATTGTATACATTATAGCAAATCGGCTATCAGAAATTTTCAAACAGAAATGTATGTATAATTAAAACTACCAAACAGGACAAGACAGTACAAGTCTAAAGTTATCAGGGTTATTAAGTTGATGTACAGTCATGTGAAGATCTATGAATGACTAAAATGTTCATTGATAAAATGACAAAAAGTTCACTAAGGGGGTGGGGTGGGGGTAGCGTCACTTGTTTTTCGTAAGGTTCACCTGCTATCTCCTGTACACGGTAGTTTACCTGTTGGTCCTTAGCATCACCCATTGTTTCTCATTATGGGTCACCTGCTTATTCTCCTGTACACGGTGGTTTACCTGTTGCTCCTGTAAACATCACCTGTTGTTTCTCATAATGGGTCACCTGCTAATTCTCCTGTACACAGTATAGTTTACCGTTGATCCTGGTGATGCTGTGTACCGTTGTTTCTCAAAAATGGGTCACCTGATAATTCTCCTGTACACGAGTTACCTGTTGGTCCTGTAGTATCGCTGTTGTTTCTCATAATGAGTCACCTGCTAATTCTGTACACGGTAGTTACCTGTTGGTCCTGTAGACTCACCTGGTGTTCTCATTAATGGGTCACTGCTAATTTTCCTGTAACGGTAGTTTTAGTTTACCTGTTGGTCCTGTAGCAACACCGTGTTTCTCATAATGGGTCACATGCTTATATCCGGTACCAAGGTAGTGCCACCTGTTGCTCCTGTAGCGTCACCTGTTTGATTATCATAATGGGTCACCTGCTAATTCTCCTGTACATAGTTTACCTGTTGCCTCCTGTAGCGTACTGTTGTGTATTTAATAATGGGTACTGCTAATTCTCCTGTACACAGTAGTTTACCTGTTGGTCCTGTAGCATCACCTGTTGTTTCTCAGAATGGGTCACCTGCTCATCTCCTGTACACGGTGTTTGACCTGTGGTCCTGTAGCATACATGTTGTTTCTCATAATGGGTCACTGCTAATTCTCCTGTACACGCGTAGTTGACCTGTTCTCCTGTAGCTCACCTGTTGTTCTTCACTATAAGTAACCTGCTAATTCTCCTGTAACATAGTAACCCATTGGTCCGTAGCGTCACATGTGGGTTTCACACCAATAACTCACTTTACACAACAATATCACACAAGTAAAGCTAAAATAACCAAATAAACAAATTTTGAACTTATGATGAACAGAATTTTTAGTTACGGAAATCACAAAATGCCGATGTCAGACCGGCAACACAAGATTTTCTATATAGTCGCCAAAGCTAGTAATTGCAAATCGATGTGATTTTGATGAGCGGTGGAGTCACCCAAGACTTAACACAAGTTGACCTCATATGGTACCAGAATGGGTGCATTTACAGAAAGCCTTTTGAAAAATCTTCTTAAACATGCAAAAACAGGGATATAATTACATAAGAAGAATATGTGTAGCTCGTTACAGTTTTTTAATGACAGTAGTTAGTTTAAGAGTCACTCAAATTCTGTTTCTTATTTTAACCTTACAGCTCTTGGGGAGACAGAACACACAGTTACAAGGTGCATTGGGTTAGGGGTGTTTCCCATAAGGTGACACCCTTTTTGACATACTTTCTGACACCCTATGAATTCGGGCAACCTTAACGGAATAAACCACATAAACCATGTGGTTATTCCGTTAAGCGTCCGTTAAGGTTTACACAATCATAGGGTTGTCAGAAAAGTATGTCAGAAAAGGGTGTCACCTTATGGAAAAACACCAATTGGGTAGGGTGGAGCTCTACATTATGATTAGTGGGTTGACAAACCAGAAGTCTTGATCGTGTGACGAAGGGTAGCAGTAGGCAGACGGCATCAGATTGATATTTCTGATTTGGGCGTGAAAATTCTGCACAGAAATTAAAAAGTTGAAGTTCAACCAGAAAAGCTGCGTCGGAGGTGAAAAATCCGAATTCCTTGCATCCTCATATCTTCTTCCAGTTTCACAAAGTTACCACCTGTGAAGGAAGGTCACAAGGTCTATTTTAAGAACAAGGGCAATCAGTTTTTTGCACAAAATTGGATTTTCGCTTCTCAACGAACATAGAGAATTGGATACATTCTGGAACAATTAGGTCTTCATACTTTTTACTAAGGAGGAGAACTTTAAAGGAATATACAAATTGATATCAATGACAGAATCTCAGTGAACTTGCCACCATCTTGTATGGAATGACATTTAGATTTGTGCAGATAGAAGGTGCCTGCATGAGAAGCTGCAAACTATGTCTTAATTTACAGAAAATTATCCTGAAGCGAAAGACATGAATTGACCTAATATTCTACAAATTATTCATGAATTGATAATCACTTAGACACTCATTGCATTTGGGTTAAGTGCGGTGATCCAATTTATAAAGGAAGCCTTCAGTGTTGTAACGTTTGTTTATGTATTGTTTGAGTGTTTGCAAATACAGGACTTTTCACACAAAAATTGAATCATTGTATAGTTAATGGAAATAACTCTGTTTGTAGCAATCTTTTTTTTGTACTTTTGATAATGATTGGGTAATACCCAAAGCGAACCTACATGTATAGTTGTTTTAATTATGTATGGGTCTATCAAGTACCATAAGTTTCAAATCATAAGCTGCTTGACCAGGCGGATCTAGGGAGGGGGCGGAGGGGGAAGTAATTATGCAAAATAAGCCATTGACAAGTTTCAGCCTTCAGCCCCCCCCACCCCGGGTATTTGGTTTTTTCAAATCATGGATCCGCCCTGTTGACAATACATGTACTTTGTTATTGTGGTCATGTGTTTGATGTCTACATCGATTCAGAGCTATGAATTAGTTTATAGTTTAATCAGTTTTAGTGTAAGTATGTTTGGTGTATAAGAGTTTGAGTGTAAATTTCCAAATAAAGGTGAATGCTCCTACCACCCAGTATGTATAAAATTATGTTACTTAATTGAACAAAATTGCGAATTAATAAATTATTTGTATTATAATTTTGCATGCTTGAAAGATAAGGTGACATGAGTGATTTGCACCTTTTCAGTGAGCACTTTGTCATTTCTTTGACTTGTATGAAATTTCAAACTCTTTGTATTTTTAAACTTAGGACTGCAAAACTACGTGTAGGTAATTTATAATAGCAAGTCTTTGATTTTAAAATTTTGTTCAGATTGACATTTAGACGATAGTTGGCGAGTTGAACAAAAAACACTTATTCCTTTAAATTGTTTTCATGTTATTCGTCTTTTTTTTAATTTAATTGTTGTCCTTGATTCTTTTTCAGTGTATGGAACCTGTACCGAAGTTGTTGTCCTTGTGTCTGCACTTGTTCAGTGTTTATTGCAATGGCCCTTTTGTCAATTGGGCCATGATTAGCCAGTTCTTTCTTTTCTTGTTTGTAAAGATAAACTTGCTTTTAAGTTCTACTTTATAATTCTTAGAATTGGATGGCCTGCAAAACGTCTGCGCATAGATACAAAGTTTTTGACAAGGGGTGGATCCAGGATTTGAAAAAAAACAAAAACAGAATTACCGAGGGGGGCTGAAGGCTGTGAAACTGGTCCAAAAAGGGCTGATTTGGCAGAATTATCGGGAGGCGCGTGCCCCCCTTCGCCCCATCCTTATCGCGCTGTATGTGTACATGTAGGGTGTATACGGTGGATATTATATAATTGTTTTTGACGGTTCCTATTTTAATAATGGATGAGAATTTGTGTGTTCCAAGTTCACTGATTTTAGAAATCGAAGTCTCTGAAATCCCTCAACTTGTACAGAAAAGTTTTTGAGCGGTTTGCCAGCATGAGTGTGAAACTCATATTATCTGATAGGGCTAAAAGAGCACCGAAAAAGACATACGTTGGCCAAGTTGTGAAATTTGTGGTTGACGGGAAGGAAAAGAGGGGATCAAATTCAAAAGAAGCGTCGAAACAGGAGGCAAAATCAGAAGTGGGCATTCAAGGTGCGTGTAGAATAGATGTAGGTGCATTGAAACAGCAGCGCGATGCTATGCTTCGAAAATTCTAAATAAAGAAACTGGCAAATGGAAAGTTCCAGACTGAAAAAAGTGAAACAAAATACAAAAGGTGCAACAAAACTTAAGAGATCATGGGGATTTGCAGAAGAATATGGTGCCCTAAAACTCTTGCGGTGAAGCAAAGAAGGAGCAAAGATCCCAAATCTTACAAGCTTTAATCGCGATCATCATGGCAGCAAAGTTAAGAACGTCCATAAAGAACGGTGCAAATGTCGCTATCGTAATGTAGGTTTAGCCAAGAGTATGACGGTATTACAATGTCTGTATGTACAAAATAAAACAAACAAACAAACTAGAAAAACAATAACGCTAATAGATGATGTATCCGGACGTTTTACCCCATTCAACTGTTCAAATGCCTTGTCCCCTCCCGTGACAGTCTTGCCAGAGAAATTAGAATTAATCATATCTCATTTAATCAAAAGAAAAAATAATAAATCGACACGCTATATGCCGCATAGCGTTCCAATAATTGATCTTCCATCCTGTATGCGGCTAAGGCTGAAATGAGGCAAAGAAGGTAGGTGTATAGGTAGGTTTGGCAAAAACACCAGGGAAAGAACCAGGATTGAAAAAATCAAGAAAGCCATAGTTCAGGCAGTGGCATAGCGGGGGGGGGGGGGGGGGGGGCCAGCCCCCACTGGGGAAATCTTCCCCCTGAAAAATTAGTGATTACATTAGGCCATATACTATTTAATAACAAATTTTATATATGCTTGCCCCCCTGAAAATCTATGTGACCCCCCCCCCTGAAAAAAAGCGTTAAGCTGAACGCACTGCCGTTTCAGAGCAAGAAGTGCTAGTGAACGAAGGAAGGTTGGGATTGGAAGATAATGGTATACGTGTTGATTGAAAATCAGTGGTGATGGAATGAATGGTAGTAATATCACATGTACCTGTAATGAATACCTTAGTGCAACCTTAGGAACTGGTCATGAACCTGTTGTATTAATCAATGCTCAGGAAAATATGTTTTGAAAAGTTCATCTTGTCAATTCAGTTCAATATGTAGAGTGTTTACCATAGGTTTGTGTACAAAGGTTTAGAATATGAAAGTGTACTCATTTGGGTGGGCGATACCAATTTTGTGAGGTTGGGGTTAGGGACAGCCCAATTCTAAATCATGTATCTATTGTAAGGCAAGCAGGAATACACATTCAAGGTGTGTTAGGCAAGCGCAAATCTATAGCAGAAATTACATTGAAGGTTCCAAGAACCTGAAAAATCCCAACCCAAGTTTTCAGTAAGGGTGCGGATCATATTCAGTCAATACTTGATCGAGTGTTTTGTGGACAGTATGGCATCTGATCTGCGTATATCAGATTGATTGACTGAGCGTTTCGTGAAAGATTGTGAAATCGCTGGACAAAATGGAAAGAAAAAAAAGGACTGTGCCACAATGTGTGCATGCGAAGAAATTTTCATTGAACATGGTTATTTCATGCTGCATTTTAAACTGATAGTGTGTTAGCGGGTTAAGAAAACCCTCGAGATTTGTCATTCCAAATTTTCAAAATTTTGCTTGAGGAAAGAGTACACAGGCTGTACACAGTTTTTTTTTTAAAAAAAAAAAAAAAAAAAAAAAACTAAAAAATTAAAACAATGATCAGTTGCAAAGAACTGAATGACAAGGGCTCTGTATATGGCTAACCCGCTGTTGATTAAACCTCAAGGCTGGTATTTGAAGGGAGAATAACTTTAGTCCTAGGTTTACACCAGGGTTGTCTCCAAGAGTGGAACTTTTTACTTTAAACCACTATGAAAGGTTTAAATCAAAATAACGGTGAGAAAATTCCTCATGCCGAATGGCTGTCCCCTCCATGAGGAATTTCTCACAGTTATGGACACACCTTTAGAGTATGTTGAAAGGAATAAAGGGAAAGCGGTCACAATCTTGTAGGACTAACCCTGGTTAAACTCAGGACTAAAAGGTAGTCTCCCTTTCAGAATACCAGCCCAAAGATTGCTATGCTAAAATGGTTCTGTCTCATGATTGGAACTCGCATACATTATACCTTTAGCATTGCGGGGGATGGTTTCAGATGTGAATTGGTAAGGTCCCAAATTCATCGCCTGCACTTATTTTACCGGTTATCCTCTCCTGGCCGACAGAGGTTCGATACAATGGACTTTGCTGCCATATGTGGTGCAAAGCTAATAATCCATGCATTCACTAAGGGAAAAAAAACAACTGTCAAAGTATAGACCGTATTTCAATATGACGTCAGCCACCAGACAGTGGTGGACAAGATGCCATACTTCCAGGACTACAATACCATTCACCTGTCAATGTTCCATGTGCAATCGCTAAACATGGGACTCGATTGAAGGTGAATGTATTTGTAGTCCTGGAATGTGTCTATGTCTTGACCACAAAAATGGGCTGACTTTGCAATACGGTTATTCTTCAGACATCGGGCGGTGGTTTCAATCTGGATCTGGTGCCATATCAGAGTATGCCAGACAGAGTGCGCTGTTTGTCAAGCACTGAAATGTGGATGTACAAGCATTGATGGAATTACTACTTAAAAGTTTAGCAAATGCAATCAATGTTGACATGAGAATGCCAATTACCAACAGT
This sequence comes from Ophioderma brevispina, assembly GCA_023653785.1. NCBI lineage: Eukaryota > Metazoa > Echinodermata > Ophiuroidea > Amphilepidida > Ophiodermatidae > Ophioderma > Ophioderma brevispina. The sequence goes on along the minus strand of JAMKCH010021242.1, from coordinate 1,602 downwards.
GGCAAGTGATATGGACAATTTCATGGCAGCACCGACAGTCTAAAAACACTGGAGGAAGCAAGTATGCACAGTCACCCATATTTTGGGAAGAATCAATCCGGGCTCCCGGGTTCCTACCGGAAAATCATTTTTTACCGAAATCCCATCCACAATGCACCAACGAGTACGAGTAGAGAAAATAGCGCATACTATATTTATGGTGGTTTTGTGTAATACGGTCATTTTTCTGTCTGTAGCTGTGCGAAAAACCGTTTGCTTGTCCATAAATTTTACCGTACCGAGTACTCTTGATTGCCTTGTTAATTTTTGGCCACAAAATGTGCGCGTAGTTTAAAGGCAGCGCACTAAACCGCGAGCATGCATGGAGTGATGCATATCTACTCGTACATCGTTGGTGCATTGTGGGATAGGAATTTCGGTAAACAATGATTTCTGGCCAAAATTAGACCACTTTGACAATTGCAAAAACCGTAAAATACAGGGCAATTCAGGAATGACGGAGAAACACTTTGCTTTTCGTCTAGCTACGGTACACCATGAATAAACTGCTTTTGATGCAATTGTAACAGTTGAATATTTCACTGCTAGACTATTGCTACCTTTTTGCAATATCATTATTTTGTTAATTTTCAGATATGGGAAAGCCACTAGAAGAGAATGGAAATTCAGAGCAAGAAGCATTTGATGATGAGGTACCTTTGCAGCCTACCAGGTACAAGAAAACAAAATCAATTATCATATTAGATGATGATACAAAAGGTGATTCAAATGAAGATGTTACAGCCAACATATAATAATCAGGAACAAGGAAACTAAACCTATTGTCATATCGGACGATGATACAGAAGATGACGACAATGGGTTTGTTACATCCAACATAAAAAGTGAGATTTCAGATACAAGTGGTGATGATGGTGTAAGTGTTGAAAATACCAACAGTTCAGGTAATGAAAGTGCATGTGATGAGCTCTTTCAGTCAAAGTGGCCTATTTATTCCAGGAAAACCCATTGTTTCTTAGCAACAGATGTTGGAAAAATCTTAATTGATCCCCCAAAACTGACGTGTCACAATGCACCTCAAGTATGCCAAGACAACATGACATTTATAGTGCATGGCAATAAACTAGTAGGTTTTTCATCCAGCATCCATCGGATTCAGATTCAGCAGGAAAAATTGGTCTAGAAACGTTGAAAAACATGGTCATATGGTCTGCAGCCTGGACTATATACTCTTTCTTTCTTTCTCAACTTTCCTTCTCAAAAAAATTATCTCCCTTTTTTGTCTTAATATTTTCTTTAATATCATTTTCTAAAAAGGTTTTCAATTTTTTTTTAATATATCTTTTTTTATATAGATCAAGTTTCTACCTGAATGACTGGGTTTTGAAAAATCGAGGACAGACTAGTGTGTATTTTCTCCCAGCTCGACCAGTAAATTATCTACTATTACGCAAATATTTTAGCTGACCGTTTGGAAGCTTTCTTCTGTCACCTGAAGGGAATTAAGCATCGCACACATGGTCGTCAGGTGAACAAACTCCCCAGAAAACGGAAGGTTTCGTCATTAAAACGGTCCAATAATGGCAAGTAATTTCCAAAATA